>RQTK01001442.1:13176-89542 GCA_003991915.1 Elysia chlorotica | reverse complement strand
AAAAANCTGTGAAGAGAGTGACGATTCGACTTGACATCAGTGCACTAACCCACTAATGACGTCAGAGGCACTGATGGGTACTGACTACCATGATTACCATCATCCAGTTCAGCCCCCGTGATGCTCTGTCAGGCCGCTGCTATTGGTACTGTGGTTTTCACTGGAAGAATTATCACTGAGGGAACATGTTGCACGTACCAATGCAAAAGCCCTACCTGCCACTCAAGTTCATACGTACATCACATTTAGACGCTCCACATTTTATGTACATGTATTTGGATGCCGCAATCTGCTTGCTATTTGCACTGACTTCTCCCAAGTGCTTTGCTTCACTTAGCATGTTTGAGATTACGAGTCCACATCCTTTTTGGTTTAGTTTGTCTTGTTAGTTTCTGACGTTAAACGACAGCAAATAATACATTTCACATGTTCTAAGGCTAATATTTTTTATATCAGTCAATCACAAGACGATAAGATCAATGTTTACAAACTGTACCCATAAACACGTACTGGCGTAATGATAGATTTACACACAAATTCTAGGCAGATACTAGCGTGAAGGTACATCTACACACAAACTCTAGGCATATACTAGCGTAAAGGTACATATACACACAAACTCTAGGCATATACTAGCGTAAAGGTACATATACACACAAACTCTAGGCATATACTAGCATAAAGGTACATCTACACACAAACTCTAGGCAGATACTAGCGTAAAGCTACATCTACACACAAACTCTAGGCAGATACTAGCGTAAAGGTACATCTACACACAAACTCTAGGCAGATACTAGCGTAATGCTACATCTACAGACATACTTGTTTCTCTTTACACGTACCAGCGTAAAAATATGTCTACACCCAAACTCGGGCACGCACTAGCGTAACGCCTTATCTACACAAAACTGTTTCTCTGGGCACATACTAGCGTGATGCTACATCTACAGATTATTTAGACACGTACTAGCGTTAAGCTACATCTATACACATTTTTCTCTATGTACGTACTAGCGTAAAAGTACATCTACACCCAAACTTCAGGCATGTACTGGCGTAATGCGACATCTCTTAAGTGTTTGTTTAGGCACGTACTGGCGTTATACACATATTTTTTTCTCTACGTACGTATTAGCGTAATGCTACATCTACGCACAAACTCTACGCACGTTCTAGCGTAATACATAACATGAACTACATCTACACACAAATTTTACGCACGAACTAGCATACTACTACTACTACTACTACTACTACTACTACTACTACTACTACTACTACTACTACTACTACTACTACTACTTACTTCTACTACTCTACTACTACTACTACTACTACTACTACTACTACTACTACTACTACTACTACTACTACTACTACTACTACTACTACTACTACTACTACTACTACTACTACTACTACTACTACTACTACTACTACTACTACTACTACTACTACTACTGTTGCTGCTGCTACTTGTTCTTGTTCTTGTTCTTGTTCTTGTTCTTGTTCTTTTTATTGTTTTTTTATTCTAACTGTGAATGGTCTAAATGGCGGAAACTTTCTGTGAAATTAATTTTTTATGTTGCAAAGATTTTGTTTTGTTTTTGAATCAGCAGAACCACTCAAGCTGCCATTCCAAAATCTCTAAACATTGATTGTTTCGCAAAATAAGTCTCGCAAGTTTCTTTTTTTTTTCCTTTGCATAAAAAAGCAATGGTTTTCTTAACCGACTTTCGTTTTTATTTCTTAGAAATTAATTGGGGGGGGGTGTTGGTTTTCTTTTCTTTTTTTTTCGGTTCAGTCTAGATACGTTGATCTAGATTCTCGATTTTTGTACCTAGTACACTTGTGTGCAAATGATACAAAAAAAATGTGACTTTTTTTCAAGTGTTCACTTCTCGGTGTAAGGGAAATAAGTCATTATATCTTGTTCCTCTGCTAGTGTGTTAGGTGTAAGGGATATAATCCATTATATATTGTTCTTCTCGCTGATCCATTCTATAAAACGTCCCTCCAACACATGCACAGACTCACTGTTTTTCTCGATTGGCTTGCAAAAAACAAATTCTAGCATTCACCTAAAAATTGACACATAATTGTTTTTGTTATTATTGTATTTTAATCAAAATGCTCTTATTTTGCCACATATTGATTTGTCTGTTAAGGTAATGATTGATCAAAGTTTTCTTTCTTGCCAAAATTGTTCCTTCTGTAGCTGTTATGAACCTGCCTTCACAATCCAACCGTTGGTATTAGTCCTGGGTCACAGCGACGAAGGCTTTTAGTCTGAGATCTACATTATTAATCGTGCACGCAAGCTTCGGTAAAGTAGCACGTCACTTTGGTGCTAGCTGAGGGTCTAATCTCTCCCTCCCGTCAGTATCAATAATAATGTTCTGCTATGTAGTAGGCCTAATCTCGACAAAAGCCAGAAAACTCAGAAACACACACATGACTGTTAACGGTATGATCATTGTTATCCATAGCCTTCATAATCTGGTTAGATTGTCACAAATTAGATGGCCACGTTATCCGCTTTGGCACCACGACATAAGGAGAACCAGTACTATTTGTGGTTTGAATGTCTTAAGGAAAATTATATATGATAAACAAACAAAAAATATATGACCTTTTTTTCTAGAGAACATTTTACAATTTTATCATATTTTAACCGACGAGTCCCTACAAATGTAGAAAGAACTGTCTTTTGTTGACGGCGCCAGTGCGGGTGTTGTTTATTTTTTTTTTGTTCTGGGCCGGCTCCGTTTGATATACAGGCACAGAATCATATTAAACTATTTCCTTCATCCAGTTCTGAGGTCATAAATTTGACGAGGTGCGATCGCCTGACTTTGTGTCTTAAACTTGGGAATGTGTTTATTTGAGAATTTATCTCCTGCTCGCAGCCTGAGCGTCACGATGTTAATCTGATCGCGCTATTGGCTCAGGAAATTTCGCTCCCGTTCATAAATTATACTGGAAATTAGTTTTCCAGCAGTCAGTGTCTCGGCTGTATTTATGACACGGGTAACACAGCAAGGCTGACACCGCAATAAAGTCTCGCCGGGCTGAAATCCAAGTGTTGCTAGCGTTGCATGTCGCTCTGATTTACATCCGTTACAACCGCGAGGAGAAATCGTGTGTAGACTTAAGGGACGTTGCTGGTATAAACTTTAGCGATACCTGGCCCTGATCGTTAAAAGTTTCTACAGGGCGTTTCTTGTGCCCGTCCCTCGTGAACAAAGTAATCGCCTGAATGTGGCCCATAAATTACGGGACTTGTTTGGTATATGGTATCTTCAGAGGATAATTTACATTATACATTCCCCAAAGTCGAAGGGAAACAACAAAATGCATAATATTTAGTTCTATTGTTGATGCTGTTCCAACTGGATCCTCTGCACCATGTCCTCTTGTCGAAACTTGATAAAATTATATGCTCCACTTCTGTGTTAGTTCAACAGTCGAGAAGATGTAGAGAGTTGTTGCAATCTGAGATGTTCCTTGAGTTCCGTATTATATATTGTTCTTCTCGCTGATCCATTCTATAAAACGTCCCTCCAACACATGCACAGACTCACTGTTTTTCTCGATTGGCTTGCAAAAAACAAATTCTAGCATTCACCTAAAAATTGACACATAATTGTTTTTGTTATTGTATTTTAATCAAAATGCTCTTATTTTGCCACATATTGATTTGTCTGTTAAGGTAATGATTGATCAAAGTTTTCTTTCTTGCCAAAATTGTTCCTTCTGTAGCTGTTATGAACCTGCCTTCACAATCCAACCGTTGGTATTAGTCCTGGGTCACAGCGACGAAGGCTTTTAGTCTGAGATCTACATTATTAATCGTGCACGCAAGCTTCGGTAAAGTAGCACGTCACTTTGGTGCTAGCTGAGGGTCTAATCTCTCCCTCCCGTCAGTATCAATAATAATGTTCTGCTATGTAGTAGGCCTAATCTCGACAAAAGCCAGAAAACTCAGAAACACACACATGACTGTTAACGGTATGATCATTGTTATCCATAGCCTTCATAATCTGGTTAGATTGTCACAAATTAGATGGCCACGTTATCCGCTTTGGCACCACGCCCCACGGGATATCGATAAAGCATTCCTGGATCCATGCACACCACAAACTGTATCAGTGAAGAAAAAAAACATCACGAGAAATGTTGACAAGCTCAGTGTGTGTGTGTGAAGGGGGGGGGGTGTTAATGGTGTGTGTATGTGTGTGTGTGTGTGTGTATGAGCGCGTGGTTTATCTCGAAAAACAGCCACGCACTCACACCCATGACTGAAATTACCTAGGAAAGCGGGTACGTCCAAAATTAACGTGATTGTATAGGAAGAAGGAGAAGAAGAAGAAGAAGAAGAAGAAGAAGAAGAAGAAGAAGAAGAAGAAGAAGAAGAAGAAGAGAGTTCCGTTAATAATAGTATAGTTCAAAAACTCCTGTTTACCGATAAAAAAAAACCACTGCAGTGTCCCAAATTCCCAGATCTCTTTGCATATTACCAATAGAAACCAATGTAGTACCCCAAATCTCTTTGTATGTTACCAATAGAAACCAATGTAGTACCCCAAATCTCTTTGTATGTTACCAATAGAAACCAATGTAGTGTCCCAAATCTCTGTGTATGTTACTAATAGAAACCAATGTAATGTCCCAAATATCTTTGTATGTTACTAATAGAAACCAATGTAGTGTCCCGACTCTCATTGTAAACCAATATAAGCCGCTGTTGAGTTGCTAGATCTATTTGCCAATGCATCTATCACAAACATGCCACTCGGTGTCAAAGCAGTTTGGGCGGGTGAAAATTAAAAGGACGAAAAAGTAACTTTCTATTAAAAAAAAAAGAAGCTAAGGTTTTTATTTGGTGACATTAATGTAAAACATGCAAAACTGGTAATAAGAAGAGGTTATCGTGGTTTTAATATACACTGTGTACTTAATTAATGTAATGTACATCTTCGATTCAAAGAGTTGTGTTTATGAGTCACACATTCAGAACCAAAAGAAAAACAGCTATAACGTATCGTTGGCATCGGCATTTTATGATCTCACATTATGACTTTACTTGCTTTCCAAAACCAGGAATGTAAGGCTTTGATGTTTACAATGCTGTTGTGATTTGGATGAATGTCAAGGGGTACAAGGTCGGCTAGCTTGGTCAAATGGGTATCATGGAAGCTTTTTTCAAGTTTTTGTACACAGGAAATAATTATGATCAGTTAACTCTTTTCATACAGACAGTTCATTCGAGTAAGGATTCCACCGCCTCATCTCTCCATTCCACTTCAGGCGCTTCAACCGCACACGAGAATGAGACTCCGACACAAAGATTATAGAGTTATCCAAGATATAGGTTATAAACAGACCAAGTGATTACCCAAGACTGGTTATATATAGAGCTATTCGAGACACAGATTATAGGGTTATCCGAGACACAGATTAAAAAGGGAAACAAGTTATAGAGTTACCCGAAACATATGAAATAGAGTTACCCAAGACAGGTTATGGAGCTACCCGAAACACGGGTTATAGAGTTATCCTAGACACAGGTTAAAGGGAATTACCCGAGGCGGGTTATAGAGCTAACCGAGAAGCGGTTTATTAAGTATTTTCCAGACACGGGTTATAGAGTTATCCGAGACAGTTTATAGAGTTACCCAATACAGGATAGAGTTACCAAAGACAACTTTTTTTATAGAGTTACCGAAGACCGGACGGGTTATAGAGTTACCCAAGACAGTCTATAGAGATACCCGAGACAGGTTATAGAGTTACCCGAGACAGTCTGTAGAGTTATCCGAGACAGGTTAGAGAGTTACCCAAGACACAAGTTAATATCTCAATGGGCTCTGTCCAATCTCTCAATGGGCTCTGTCCAAAGAGAGTTACCCGAGACAGGTTATAGAGTTACCCGAGACAGGTTAGAGAGTTACCCGAGACAGGTTAGAGAGTTACCCGAGACAGGTTATAGAGTTACCCGAGACAAAGGTTATGAATTTACAACAAAATGCATAATATTTAGTTCTATTGTTGATGCTGTTCCAACAGGTTATAGAGTTACCCTTGAAAAGTTATAAAGTTTTCCAACAGAGATTTTAGAGCTTTCCGAGACACATGTTATAAATTTACTTGAGACAGGTTATAAAGTTAACCGACACAGATTTTATAGAGTTACCCGATACAGGTTATAGAATTATCCAACAAATGTTATAGAGTTACCCTGTGGTCCGAGAGGCTCACCTGCTGCTCGAGACGCTAAAAATAACAACCCAATATGTAAGTGAGATGATATATCGCCTTTTCCTTGTTGTTGTCACGTTAGATTCACTAACTGGATCGACCGGTGAATAGGAAAAAGATAAAGCCTCTCACTCTGCCTTTCAAAATTACGAAAAGCGCCTGTCACGCTGATATCATTATTACTGCCCCCTTAATACATGACGCCCCCGGGGAGTTTATGTCAGGATCAACAAAGTTATCCCCTTCTGATCGTGTTTAGCTGCTTATCGCATCCCGATCTCTCTAATAGTGCTACTCTATCGACCTGGCCCGGCGCCCTATGACTTGGCGATATCCCCTGCATAAGACAATCTTGTGAAGGCTCCTAATGCCTTCAATAACCTGTTTAGCACAGTAGCTGGAGTCCTTCAGTCCCCCACTGTCTGGCAGTATCTGGCCCAATGCCCAGATAACGACATGTCAATGCCGGAGCACAATCCATCATTGGGCGGTGAAATTGGACAGACTGTAGGCCTGAAGTGTATCATTAAGCCAAGAACTGATTAATAATCTTGATACGAAAAATCATTATAGAAGTAAGGACGTGTCAGAAGACGACAATGCGAGTCCAAACTGAGCTTATCACAGGAGTTTGGGTGGAACTTCAGTAATAGTAGCAAGACTTAATTAATTTTATGGTTCTATATTTCCGTGTGTTCCAACTGTATTGTATCCTTCTTAATTTGTTTATATACTGTAAAATTGTACTACAAGAGCGGTTAGAACAATCAAGGTAGTCTGTTGTTGGTTTTATTTCTCCACAAACATCACAAGAAAAATGTCATACACTGCATGCATCAGCTTGGCAAAAACCTCAGATTATTAATATGAAAAGCCAGTTTGTATTTGGGTCTACAACAATTATTGTGTACTAAAAAAAGCGAGGGAGAAAAAGAGGGAAAGATAGGAGGCGGAGAGGAGGAGAGAGGTAGAGACAGGGGGAGATGGAGAGAGAAATGGCGGAAGAGAGAGGGGGAAAGAGAGGAAGAGAGGGGGGAAAAGAGGGAAAGAGAGAGAGAGGGGAGAGAGAGAGAGAAGAGGGTGAGAGAGAGAGAGAGAGAGAGAGAGAGAGAGAGAGAGAGAGAGAGAGAGAGAGGGAAATAAGGGAAGAGAGAGAGAGAGAGATAGAGGGAGAGATAGAGAGAGAGAGGGAGAGAGAGAGATGGGGAGAGAAAGAGGGAAAGATAGAAAGAGAGGGCGGGGAATAAAGGGAGAGAGAGAGTAAAAGAGAATAGGGGGAAAACCTGTACCACACCTTATCGTATTTTAAGAAAAAGGAAAGGTGGAAAAAGACGTCAAATTTAATTAGAATGCAAGGAAAATAGAGAGAGAGGGGGAGAGCAAGAGAGACAGAGAGAGATGCATTGGTGGATGTATAGATAAGTAGAGTTGACTGGAACCTTTAAACGCTGGAATGAGCAAACACACACTCAATGATATCTTTTTAACCAAGCAAAGTGGCAAAGCGTCTCATTACGATCTCAGCTTCCTATTCGGAAACTCTGTCAAAGTTCCTCTTATCCATGTTGCAAGTGCTCAAGAGCTTGTTTTGCCACACTTAATCCGTTACTTTGTGAAACAATTTCCCAGCTATGGGGCGTTCCGCTGTATCCAAACAGCTAATGGTTCAAAAACAAGACGCAGTCAATCCGCTGTATCTAAAATAATGTGTAGTGGTTTGAACTCCGCTGTATCTAAACAGCTGGTGGTTTGAAAACAAGACGCAGTCACTCCGTTGTATCTAAACAGCTGGTGGTTTGAAAACAAGACGCAGTGACTCCGCTGTATCTAAATGGCTGATGGTTTGAAAACAAGACGCAGTGGCTTCGCTGTATCTAAATGGCTGATGGTTTGAAAACAAGACGCAATGATTATGCTGCATCTAAACAACTGATAATTTAAAAACAAGACGCAGTTACTCCGCTGTATCTAAAATAACGGCTGGTGGTTTGAAATCAGCCAAGGAGGAGAACGGAGGCCAACTCGATATTAGAGGGCTTGTGATATTACGGGGCCCTTAGCGAAGACGAAGACAATAGGTAAGGAAATATGCACTGGCGTCTAATCATCAGTCCATGCTACGCTTCGGGAACCAATGAGCGCTCAGAAAAAATCATGCCTATGGGGCTTGGTTGTGTCATCCGTTATAGTCGTGTGGATCGCAATGCCTTAATTCTTACCCAGGACTCCCGATAGGAAGGTGTGCACTGTACCGTCTGAGCAAACCCGCTCTCCGACGGAATTTTCTCGGTTCGTGACTACCATGTCGCTGTTTAGACCCAGTGGACAACCTACTTACCACCCGTTCTATGCTGGAAAAACTTCAAGCGAATTATAAAGGGTTAAAGCCCCCGGCTGGAGCAATAACGCTTGTTTTGTGTGTGTGTGGGTGGGGGGGTTTTGTTTTGTGGTGGGGGGGGGGGGGGGGGGGGGTTGTTTATTTGTTTTTTTCTGCTTCTTTTTTCTTTTTCATTTTTTTTTCTTGGTACTTTCACTGCTATCACCAAAACCGCCACCAATACTATAATTATGAATATAGCTGGTGGTTTGAAAACAAGACGCAATATTCCCCTGTATCTAAATGGCTGGTTGTTTGAAATACAGACGCAGTCACTCCTTTGCATCTAAACAGCTAATAGTTTGAAAAGAAGACGCGGTCCCTCTGCTGTAAAATAATGGCTGGTAGTTTGAACTCCGCTGTATCTAAATGACTAGTGGTTTGAAAACAAGACGGAGTCACTCCGTTGTATCTAAATGGCTGGTGGTTTGAAGACAAGAAGCAGTCACTCCGTTGTGTCAAAATATGGCTGATGGTTTGAAATCAAGACGATGTCGTTGAGCCAGAAACACGCGCTAGGTACATTCTTACTCACATTTTTTTAGTGTCAGTGGCTGATTCGGCGACAGCACAGTCACAATGGATATATAATAATATGACTTACTGATTATAACCCAGGACTCCCGATAAGAAGGCGCGCACTGTACCGTCTGAGCAAACCCGCTCTCCGACGGAATTTTCTCGGTTCGTGACAACAATATCGGGTTTTCAACCGATTGGACGATCTACGTACCACCCGTTCTCTGTTTGCAAAACTTCAAGCGACTTATAAAGAGCTGAATCCGACGGCTAGAGCAATAACGTTTGTCTTTTTTGTGATGGGGTTTGTTTGTTTGCTTGTTTTTGATACTTTTGCTACCATTACCACTTAAACATGTACTATGATTGTTATTAATACTACCACTACCACCCCCACCACCACTACAACTTCTACCACTGCTACCACTGCTACTACTACTACTTGGGGGGGCGCTCGGTGGTCCAGGGGTAGAACATCGGTTTTCGACGCAAAAGGTCCCGAGTTCGAATCCTGGCTGTTGCGTTCCCTACTGGTTGGGTCGGTGTCAGTATAATGTGACCGGCTGAGACAGGAGTCATGGTATCCCCGCCCTGTCTCGTGTGTGGCAGCACATAAAATTGTCAGACGTCAGTCTTGGGGCCCGTCCACAATATAGCCTATATAGTGCTGCTGTTGGACTTTAAACCAACCCAACCAACCAATCAACTACTACTACTACTACTACTACTACTACTACTACTACTACTACTACTACTACTACTACTACTACTACTACTACTACTACTACTACAATTAATAAATACTACTACATTATGTAGACCTTCAGTCACCCTTATTATCTTTCTTATTGCGACCATAGTGTTGTATAATTCCTTCCATAACTATTTTAACGATATTAAAAAGATGATTGTAACGTTGACTCTTGCAGTTTGCACTGTGTCGCGGCGAGCGACTATCTTCTCTCAGTTCTAATACGGTATCTGTTCCAACTTCCAGCAAAGAGGAGGGTGCTGCCATTCTCATTAAAACCAAGTCCATAAAGCTCCAGTCATTTTGGTGGCTTTAAACTTCACCCTGCCAAGTGCTTGAGTGTGTTTTGACCATAAATTATACTTATGTAACCCAACTGGCTATTTTGCTTTCCATTTAGGAAAGGTCGTGTAATGGAGAGTGGCGCCCAGGAAGCGGGCCTGTTATCAACATCAAAGCGGCTTAATGCGTCCCGCCAAGAGCTGTCTGCGCGCCGTATGGGACGCGTTGATCCATGTTCTTCGCTCTAATGCCGTGGCCCTCAGTTCAAAGTTGTTGCTACAATTTCAATTTAAAGTCCAAGCTTCAAAACAACCCCTAGGCGCTGCAGCTCGTTCCACGTCATTGTATGTCCATTAATTTTGAATGTTTTGAAACCTGTCACTCTCTCCTTCCTGGCAGAGATGGCCTTGTTTTGGCATACCACTTTACGTGTTGTTCACATTGGTAGGGACCAAAGTTTTCCTATTTGGCCCTAAATTTACCCAAGCAGGCAAGCTTGTCAACGATCGTCGGGGTAGCCTGGACTCATCTCGGCCACTTATCAACTTCAAAGGGTTCCGTCTTGGTGACAAATGAGCTGTATCGCGGTCCAGGCACTTACTTATCGTGCAGGGGAAAGTGTCAAGTCTCGTCATAGCTGTCCTTTCCGGCCGCTTTCATTACTTTGAAGTGAAGAATTAATTCAGCTTAGAGTTAGATATGCTTGGCTTCAGAGCATGAGGCGCCCACCTCAGTTCTGTCCCGTCAAGATGTTTAAGATAAAACTGTAAGTGATTGCCGGGGTAAAGAGCCTGTGGAAACGCTTGATTTCCTGAGCTAAGGGTAGGATGAGGCATTTGGAAGCTTGAGGATACTATAAATACTCCTCTGGTTATTTTTAACACAATGAAAAGCAATGACACTGATGGCACAGAATTGTTGGTTATTTCATAAAGAGAGAGGGAGATAAATAGATAATAGATATACACTAAAAGCATAAAGTAAAAAGGACAGAATTTTGCTTTTTTTAAGCGATTATCGGACGGAAAAAAAGAAAGAAGAAAAAAAAAAATACATGTAAATGGACATAATTATGGGATTGATTTTGCAACACAGAAGATGTGTGGGTACTTTCTTTTATTAATTGAATTTCTCATGATGATGTAAGGGGACAAATTCGATATGCAAACACAAGACGAATCATAGGCTTATCATGATACAGAAGACAAACATATGATTTAATTTAATGGAAACATTAAACTAATAACTGCAGTAAAAAGAACATAGAAATAGAAAATCATGTACTATGTTGTAGAATCCATCATGCAATATTTGAACAGGGTGTGAAGAGCAACAGAACTTGTGTGATCCTGAGGTCAAAACCTTCATTATTCATATCAAAATGTCAAGAGTTGAAAAAAAATATATACTTGTCCTTACTTAATGTTTTGTTTGAAACTTCTTCAACAGACATGTACCTCCTCTTTTCCCCCCATTTCATTAAACTAACCTATAATACCAAATCGTGGCTAGAATCTTTCTTTTGAAACAATATGATGAAAGATATAACTTTAAAATTACATAAACAAAGTAGTGTACATAATAAAGATTCACCTGCACCCCAAGCCAGCAAAATTGGAGAGACATTAAATCTTCAGAAGAAAAAAAAAGGCACGAAGCAATCTAAACAGTTTAAAACTAAGGAAAAATGTTATCAAGTTTGAAGTACGTATTTGAAAAGACATTGAAAAACTTTGATGGGTCCAATATTTGATGGAGGTGCTAACCATGCAGGTTGCCGAAAATGCCTGCAAGAAATGACAAGTTGACCAGGCATGTATTATTACTGCTGAATGTGTATCTCTTAGCACTGGTCAGGACTGTCATACTCAGGTTACCCCAAAATACATGTACTCATTAAATATATGTAGTTTATCTGTTGGTTGGCAGCTATGCATTTATATTCTACTGGGTAGCTTTAAAAATAGTGGATTGTTTAAAAAACCTCCTTCATGCATAAATCTATAATAAGGACATAGTTTATACATTCAAAGAAAAAGTTTGATTTTTTTTTTGTTTACTTATTGTATATTTCCTAGGGGCCACACAATTACAACAAAATGGCAAACATCCGTTGGTCACCCTACTCAGCATTATTCTCTGGATCAAAATCTCCTGGATATCTTCGCCCGCTTCACCTCAAACTAGTACATAATAGTATTGTATGGCTACACCTCCACAATTAGCCTGCCAATCCAAGATGTCACCTCAAACTGATCAACCAGCTCTCATTTTGAAATGTTAGGAAATGATGTAAAGAGTTCTAAAGTAAGTCATTCAGGGAACCAGATGAGGCTCCAGTTCTCATGCCTAAAACAGCTCTATTGTGAAATATATATAATTATATTGCGCTCTTCATAGACATAGGGACAGTTTGATTTAGACCCATGTTTACCAAAAAGCTTTACAGACCGCACAGACACAATGATGACAAAATGTCTATTTAAAAGGTGATCATCTTTAGAAGCAAATTTTGTAAATTGGGAGCTTTCCTAGACAAACTGGCAAAAACAATTTACTGATTCCAGAGGAGGTCAGATCAACATGAGTATATGAATATGATAAAGATTTGATGTAGCAAAAGATAAAAATATCTTAAAATAAAAACAAATGCTAGAAATTCAGGAGAAAATCAGATGTACAAACATTATAAATCAAAGTCAAAAGTTGTTCACGACTGAAATAGAAAACTGAAATGGTATAATGATATACAACACATATTATATGCTAAAGTAAAAGAAACTTTTCTCAAAATCATGCTCATCTTTCATTATGTATGCAACAAGGAAGATACATCATCTCTTTTAAACAATTCGTCACCCATCTCACAAATGGCTGTATCAGTCACACATTCATTATTATCATTCTGCCTATATTTTCCGCTGAACTCAACAATGTGAAATGTAGTAACTAGTTAGCTTTAACATTTCCTGAGGATATAGCACAACAGTCTATTGTTCTACCAACCTGAATGAATACGATATACTGTCACATAATAAAAAGTACAACAAAATTAGGGTACAACTTTCTATTACCTCATGGAAATGTTTGATGTATGCATAGTGCTACATCTTTTTTTTTCTTTTTTATTGAAGACCAAAAAAAAAAGAATCATAAGTTTGACAGCGATGATGACGTGCCGTTGCCAAATATGTCGGTGGCATGTCCAGGTCTCAGCAATATTGAAACGATATTAGCAGTGGCTGAAAAGGAGTGTGAAGACGGTGTATCTGATAATAGCATGATTTTTTAAGATCGCGATGATCTTCGCTGGCGATTCTGACAACGATGCTGATTATTCACGTGGCAAGTGTCACCTGAAATGCTACAAGGAAGACATTTTTGCTACATGCGTAGAATGCTTAGTTCTTTTGTGCTACGACGATTTTGTTGAGGATGTGGACTTCTATGCTCAGTATGGTGAACAATCCAAACAGAAAATACACAACGGAAAAGAACCTTGATAGAAGTTGGAACTTGTACCAGAGACATGCACTGTTGAAGGAGAGAGGAGAGAAGAGCCATGTGCAAAGAAGAGGTGGATTGACAAACAAAAAGAGGCAAAGAAGAAAAGAAGTTCTGGCCAAGAATACACCAGCCCAAACATGTAAAAGGTGGTCAAAAGAAAATATAAAGGCCCCTTGTGTAAGAAGATATCTTACTGTGGTAAGCTCGGAAGGAAATGCCACATAGTTACAAACCAAGAACGGGAGAAGGAGTTTGAAAATTATTACAAGCTCGGTGAATTACCTTATAGCGCGAGTACATTGCTTATAGCGTGAGTACATTGCTAGACACATAGAAACAAAACCAGTGCTAGAGAAGTCATCAACGGCACACCGCGGCAACACACATACATACTTCCTGACAATTTCTGGCCTGCGCACTAATGTGTGTCAAAAGTTCTTTCTGGGCACACTGGGGATATCAGAAAAAGTTGCACGCACTGCACTGACTTAACAGACTGACACAGGAGTTATAGAACCAGAAAAGAGAGGCGGCAGACAATCCGACAAAATTAAAACAAGAGATGGAATGTGACGGGACTTGATATGCAAACACATCGAGCGTTTTCCACGCTTAGAGTCACACTATTTTTTCTACATAAACTTGCCCCACTAGTTTATCTAGAGTCAAACCCCCTAATCAAAAGTTTCACGGGTTGTAAGGGCACTAACTCATAGTCATAGTAAAGTCACAACCTAATATTCACCTTTCCATAATTAAACCCAATTTTGATTAAGTGGTTACTGGTGCTTCTTTACATCTGGAGCATGTATAGCTCCTTGTATTCTATAGTATTATGATTTTATTTTTTTTTAAAGATAAAGTTGTTGTTAATCTGATTTTTACATACTTTTTCATTGTAGTGCACCAATGTTTGCACAAATCTAATCAATTTCACTTGCATTTTCGCCAACAAGGAAAATGTTGCTAATTCACAATGCTTTTGGTTTTATAAAACAAATTGTTTAAAATCATTTTAAGGCTTAAAAAAAAAAGAAATTTTGCTTTGCGTTGTTTGGGGCGTATCTGTGTTTGACGGAAGAACAGGAAAAAAATTAAAATCATCATAAGCTCTAATCCTGCTATTTTTCAATTTTGGCGGGAAAATACTAAAAACTGGTATTATAATAACTATAAGATGCTGCGAACAATACCCCCCTGATACATTCACCCAAAGTTCAACAGCATTTTATGAATGCATTATTTAACAATGAAACAGTGAAAGAAAAAGGGTTGTAAAAAATATGCTCAAAATTTTGAATGCTCATTCTGCAAAATGGTTATTAAAAAAAAAAAAAAAAGCTGATACGCCTCTATGTGAGATGGACAACGAATTTCAAGAAAACATGCTGCAAAGTATTTCAGTTCAAAGCATCAATCATTTCAATGACATAAAATTATATGACAGAAAGTAGAAAATGGAATATTTTTATCGAGCCCACAAAAACATGTAAATCTGTAAAATGAATATTTTTATCTATTTCTTTCAGTGTAGTAAGACATACCCAAAAACATAATTACATTATTTTCATTTAATTATGAAATAACTGTGAGTATGACCTGGCTATACAGTACACAAAATTTATCATTAATCTCAGCCTATTTAACAACAGAAAACAGAATTATTAAAAAAAAAAAAAGATTGATTTGCGGCTTTAACAATTAAGTTGGGTGAAATCAAAGAAAATGATCAGAAAACGTGATAAAAATGACCAGCAAAAACAATTGCTTAACATTCTTTTAACTGCCCGTTCAACCATTCATACAAGATGAAAACGCTAAAGTTTTTGTATACGTACACCTGTGGTAACACAATTTGACAAATCCAAAAAGTATCATAAGTTTAAAGGAAGAAAAGTCTTCTCCACTTTATCTGAACACATAAATACAAAGATGCCAACATGAGCTTTTTCCCATAACTTGCTACTCTCCACCAAGCTCACACAAAAACAAACAAGTGCCAGCTGCCTGCCTCACGCTGCCTGTAGGACGTCAATCACTTTTGTAATCCCGTTCACATCAGTGCTGCCAAATGCAGTCTGCAAACATGTAGAGTCAACAAAAATAGGGAATTAGAAATTAAAGGAATGAACGACAGCAAAGATACTGAGAACAAAAATTAATTTGTAAAAAGGGTGGATCTGATAATTCAACAATGTCTAACCAGTCCATGACAAATCCATGTAGAAAAAAATGAGAACTCAAATAAACTTTCAATATTGCATTCCTGTTTTGGTTTTGCTAATGTTTTTGTTTTTTCCCCAGAAAAAAATGAAATTAGTTACTATACACTGCATCCCCACCAACACATTGTTTCCATCCACAAAGACAAAAAAATCCTTGCTAATACAGTGTGCAATTTTTGTAAATGACAACGCTCTATCGTTTGCACCTATTTTCTGCTGAAATAAATCTCACATGTGTTTTAGAAGGAAAAAAAATTATATTATGAAGCATTATACATGCATTTACTTCTCCTTAGCTCTCCCCGTCCTGTCTCAGGTGTTCATTAAATTGTCTGACGTCAGTCTTTGGGCCTATCCACAAAACAGCACTTATAATGCTGACATTGCAACCACCTCAACTTACTCAACTTCTGATTAGATCAGTGTGTATCTATGATATAAATGTGCTTTTTTTATACATAATTATGTTTTATTTGTGAAAACTGATTTTCCATAATCATTTTCAGGTAAAGTCAGACATAAGATAATCAATATATTATCTCAACAACAAAAAATGTCAACTGTTCATTTCTTTTCTACAATACTGTTTGGCATTCCTTCCTGACCAGAAAAACAAAACAAACCTTTATTTTCGATAGTTGGCAACTTAAAAAGCTCATAGAATTTATAGGACTGGACAATAAATCTAGATCCATCTTTTCTGTAAAGAATTGAGTGTTTTAACTTATAGAAAAGTCATACTTCTTGTGATGTTGGCTGAATTCAATGATTTTAGCATCACAAAAAAGGAAAAACTACCCAAAAAAAATGTGATACCCACAAGGGTTTATAAACTTTGAGTACTATACTTGAGTTATATCTTCCCCTAGTCTTACCATATAGTCTTGCATGATGGACAGCTGGTTACTTTTTTTGCCTTGACCACTATACACATAAATACAGTTATATTGCTTAAACCATGTACAGGCTACAACACATAAATATGAAAAGATTAAATTTTATTCCTATCAGAATCAGATTGTGCAATCTAAGACAGCCTTTTAGAAAGCCTGACCCAAGATCAGTTTTAAAGATCTACACACAATATGCCTTTGCCAAAGTAATTTTTTCTCACTTACCGTAAGACTCATAAAATTTAGAAATTTCTTTAGGATCTTGATCATAGGAACAAAATTCCCATGAGGAATGAGTTCTTTCACAGCTGCTGCAAAATTCTGGGCAAAACAAAAGAAACAAAAAAAGCAGAATAATATTAGGCATATTTCACACAAAAGTTATACGTGAGGCAACCAGGATGAATCCGGTGCAAATCACTGACATAGGTTTTGAGCTAGAGCCCTCTTACAATAGAAAAACTTATTTCTATTGACTTTAATTTTCAAACGAAACAAAATGTCTATGGTTATATATAGGATTCTGACTTGTGTCTAAGACTCTTTGGTGATACAGGATATATTATTTAACCATAAATCAAAATCTGACAGGGCTACAAGTTGGGGTTTTTTTTATGTATTCAAAATAATTATTTGATTTAAGAAAGGCTAAAACAGCAAAATATTTAGGTTTTGTTATAATATCATGGTTTCAACCTTTTGGGCATACCAGCTGTTTGTTGAATTTGTAACTTAAACACCTTAAAATAATCTAAGCTACACTTTTCACAATAATTATTACTATTACTTGCTAACAGGCATTTACCAATATTCAAAATGTACAACACTACACATTTCTCCCTGGTCCAATTGGACCCATAGACTGTATTGTTATTCAACATCTACCTCAATTTTTTAAAATAAAAATCTAAGTTTATAAAAGCTAGCACATTATTATTTGCCAACTTAAGGGCAAATAAGGGTAAATATTGATAACTTAACTCTCACAGAAATGGTCGCACTGCCTTCTCTAATTATTCAACAAATTCAAAACATAATCAAAACAGCTTGAAAGCATTATAAGTTGGAATTTTTTTTCACATTTTTTAAAATGACTCCCCACACCATTTTTGTTCATTTCATGTTGGACATTCCACTTCACCACAATATTTGATCACTATATTGAGTTATATATCCTTGTAATGTTATGGTCAATATCAGAACTCCTATTCTAAATATGAACGAAATGCCTTATTTTCTCGGAAATTCCTAGAATACAAATGGTAGATCTTGCTTACTATAGATCTCTATGTGACATCGTTGGAGCTAAGTTGCCTTTACTTTCCTTATTATCGTAACTTAAGGGCCTTAGCTACAACAATAATCTGTCAGAAATGGCAGGGCGTTGAAATTTGACAAGACTTACCTTGTTCTCCATGATGATTGTTCCCAGCAACAAGCCTGCATAGGAAGCAACAATGCTGTTCTCCATGTGCTTGCCAGCCTTATGGAGAGCTGAGGATAGAAGAGAAGCACGATAAAGCTTGGCTAAGACATTCAGAAACCTCTTTACTTTCCTAAACCATTGTAATCAGCCAAAATCTTTGAGTTAAAAATTCATGTGAATAAGTTGCAGATAAGCTAGATACACCTCCTCGTGAAAACAGCTCTAGAGCTGAAGATTTTGTGTCAAAGAAATGACAAACTAGGCTTAATGAATGGGCCATGCAAGAAATGATTGAAGACAAAAAAGGTTAACAGTAGAATATTTCAACAGCAAATTAAATCTGCTTTTATAACATTGTCTATAAAATTTAGCAAAATGTCAATCTCCAAGGGTGAAAAAGTAGTATTATCAATGACGCCAAAATCCAAAGTTAATGTGAGCGAGCTTACCTTTGGTGAAGGTTTCCTCATCATCCTCTAGAATGCTCTGGTTCCCTTCCTCATCTTTGGGAGCTGCCTTTTCTTCTTTCCTCTCCGTGACAACCTCCTCCTTGACTTTCTGCAGGCTGCTGGTGATCCACTGGATGCCAGAATCGGATTCCTTCCACTCGCCGCTTTTGTTGGGGGACGACTCCTCGGGGGGCGGGACCACTGAGCTGTCCTCCTCCATCTCGTGGGCAGCTGCCTCTCGCAGCACAAACAGCTGGAACAGATACAGGAACGGCTTAGCTAGTACAGATACACAAACAGCTTACCTAGTAGAGATAAAGATGCACCTTAGCTAGTAGATACAGACTGCTTAGCTAGTACAGATACAGATGGCTTAGCTAGTACAGACACACAGACGGCTTAGCTAGTACAGATACCGAGACGGCTTAATGCAGATACAGAGATAGCTTAGCTAGTACACATACAGAGATGGCTAAGGTAGTAAGGGTACAGAGACGGCTTAGGTAGTACAGATAGAGATGGCTAAGGCAGCAAAGGTACAGGGACAGCTTAGCTAGTACAGATTCACAAGGGACTAAACTAGTACAGATACAGGACAGCGTAGGTTATACAGATAAATTGAAGGCTAGTTTCACTTTGACACATGTGCATCTATTTTGCTGCTTTAGCCTGTTGGCTATTGCTGTCTGAACAAATTAAAGAAAACACTGAACCCTCAACCAGGGATGATAGAAATCTTGAAAGCAATTTGTGTATGTTTACCTCGACCACAGCATGGACGGCTTTTATGTTTTTGACAGGCACATGTTCTCCCCGTTTCACTTGGATGACCATCTCCATCATAACCTTTCGGTTGGCTTCACCATTCTCCACCATATTGATAAGGAGACCCAAGCACTATACAGATAGTAATAAAAAACAAAAGCAAAAGCTTAGGATCAGTAAAATATTTCTAGAGCGCATTCATACCATAAATATCATACTCCCTATTAGAAATTAGTACACCTGTTTCTGGAACTCTTTAACAGTTTAGACGTTAAATTAACTTTTTTCTCTTTTTTTTTTCAACGTGTTTCAGTCTGGCTGATGTGATGATTAAAGTAACAACATTTCAATAAACATTTTAAAACCATTAAAATTAACTAAGGAGTTATCATTTTACAATTTTCAGAGGAATGCATTTAAAAGTACAGTTGAACCTGTGTTCTCGACCAACTGGCCATGGCAACCACTTTTCATTGGTCCTTTTGAATATTTCCTTTATTTTGTTACTGCCCATTGTCACTACCGTCAATAGACCGGACCAAAACAGACAAATTTGAAAACTCAACTTAACTCTTTCACCTTTTTGGTATTAAAAAAAAAAAAAAACACAAAGAAGGGTTTCAGTTAAAGGAAAAAGTTGGAAATAATAGAAAGTTGTTAAATACATCAATGCAGCTACTAATATAGTTCTATTGATTCTTACCAGAACTGCTAAGTCAAATCTTTGCTCCATCGGAATACACCACTGTGTACTTAGCAGACACTTAAGAATGGTCTCCAACAGACAGGCTTCTGTTTTGGAATCAAGCTCTCCAAGTTCTAAGGAAAGATAGGCAGAAGTCAATTATTTCAATAGTTTAAAACATGGACAATATAACAAGACCTTTATATATTGTCCCTTACCAAGATTTTTTATTATCCACTGGCTCAAAACATGGACAATACACAAAGACCTTTATTATACACTAGATTGAAACAGATAAAAGATTAAGATTTTATATTATCTACTAAATTCTAACATGGAAACTAGACTAAGATTTTTATATTGTCCACTAGTTTGTAACATAAACCATGGGCCAAGATTTTATATATTATCCACTAGCTTGTAACATGAAACACAAAGATCATCATATTATATACTAGCTAAAAACATTCACAAAAGTGTATTTAAGTTGAGTTGGTTTAACGTCCAACATCAGCACTGTATCTAGGCTATATTGTAGACATACCCCAAGACTGACGTCTGAAAATTTTATGTGCTCAAGCTTTAAAAAATGTGATCATAAAAAAATAGAAACACAAAAGGCGCACTGCACAATTCATCATGTGACATAGACTTGCTGCAAGAAAAGACTCACTGTGCTCATGGGTGATGTTGAGCAGGACTCTGAGAGTGGCGAGCAGGCAAGTGAGCACGGTGTAGCCTGGCAAGTCCTTCACTGCCTTGTTGGCCTCCACATCCTCCAGCACTCTGTGGCTTGGCATGCAGGCTTGGCACAGGGACAGCAATCTAACAGGTTTAATAGAATAGAGAGAAAGAATCCATTAACAAGTTTGGCGGGATTAGCACAGGGCTGCCAACTTGAAAAACCCCTTTTATGAACTCAAAAAGTTTTTTTTTTAAAAAGGCCCAGGAAAAATAGGAGCAATCACAATATTGCCCCACTAGTTGGGCCTGTGTTTATCACGGTACTCAGCACATGCCAATGTGGAGCGTTTATACACACTTTCATGTCTCTCAGTATTGCTAGACACATTTCTGTCAAAATTCTGCTATGCGAACTATAAATAGTGGTTTTGTCCAAATTTTGCTACATGCACTTTATTAAAGTGTTTTTCAGTGATGCGAAATTTTGCTTAAAAAATATTTATTTGAACTAGTTTGAGTAAAGCAGGGCTGAGGTTAAAATCATAACATTCAATGTAAAACGAAATGGTTACATTTTTACTGAAAAGAAAAATTGGCATTACTGGCTTTTGTTCCAATAAAATCATTCGGTTGGGGCGGCGAAAAAAGTCGAAATTTTCTCCAAGTTAAATTACTGGGTCTAGAGAAAGGTTTCCCAGCCCTGTCATGTGTATGACAGCACATAACATTTTCAGATATCAGGCTTGGAGCCCGGTCACAATATAGCTTTAAAAAGTTATGACGTTGGATGTTACACCAACTCAACTCAGGGGTAGAGAAACTCAGAAAGAATGTACACAGTGATAGAAATTGTTGCAATGCATACAGGTTTTGTCTTTTGTTAGCAAGAAAACAATGATTAATACTGTAGCAATATTTGGCCGGAAAAACTATAAAGAGAGCGTATAGAATCAGCCCTGTGTGTAATGTGATCGACCAACTTCTGGGTATCAAGCCCTGTAACCCCATTATTGTACATGATCTTCCTGGACACCCATCATCTAGAGAGTGTGTATGTGAGCACTAGTAAGCTATAAATCTAGATGAGATGTAGATCTAAAACTTTGATTTCCAATAGATTTTGAAATTCGCTGAGTTTAGGTGCCCAAAATTCAATATGGTGGCCTCACCAAGGCAACCATGTGAGAAAATTTCAAAAGTTACATTATTTCCTACATTTTCACGGGTGCAAATTTCAAGCGCTGCTGTTAAAACTAGCTTAAGTGCTTAACAAAGAAAATCACTCTCAGGACCCGCCCCTCCCCTTAACTGTTAACTACGTCTGGAGTCTAGATCGTGATTTATGTTGACTCAGGTTGGTAAAACTATAACAAGAATCCAGCAGACATCAGGCGATTTGGATGACCTGTACTACTTAGTACTACTCTTAGAAAAGATAACTGGATGGTTACAGGAACCAGTAGCCCATTTTCGGAACTCACTCATTGAATTAGTTTTTAAAAAAACAAAAATTCTGACTCATCCCTAATCATTTTCGCCTGAATACAGCCATATAATCAACCCAGACAGGACGGTTGAAAAGATGGCGGCCAAAACGGAAGTATATAAAACTTTTAAGGCACAGCAAAAATGCCGAATATCAGGCTTCATTTGCCTTTATCATTTTCCTGCCTTTGGTTGGGTATTCATGGTCTTGGATGCAATTTACGATCATTTATGATCTTTAGGACCATGATGCTACTTTATACTTTACACCCTTGCTGGACACCCTGAGGAATGTAGAGGAAAAATTGCCGTTAGTGTTATGTGTGGCGGATAATTTTGGAAAGGATTATCCTGAGATCAAGCAAATTCCTAAAGTTATATATTCCTGGGTTAATCCCAATAAAATACCTGGAACAAGATTTCAACAATGCAGCTTTTTTGTATGAGATCAGGTAGCTCTGGTTGTCTGCATTTTGAAAACTGATCTGAAATGTAAAAAAAAAAAAAGTATAAGAGTCGACCATTGAGGCCTAATCAATTAAAACCAAGGAAAAATATTTTGGTTTTGCTTATAGCGAGAACTAGAACCGTAATTACTTGCTTACAGCTTTGCCTTATTGTAAAAAAAAAAAATAATAAATTTTTGTATTCATAGTTTCAGACTTTTCATACAATTAATTTGTATCTGTAATAAAAGTGTAATAATATTATGTAAAAAGCTGTAAGATTTTTATGTAAATATAAAGAATTCTATTAATACGGTTTACATCTATCATTATAATCTTATTTGTTTAGGGGTGAAACAAGTCGATAAAATCTTCACAGCCTCAACCATTTTCAGGTTATCAAGAAGTAACAACGATTGTGAAATATTCAGAGCTCCCAACCTAGTCCATGTGGAAAGTGTACTACCCTACCTCAAAAGGTGTACTCCTGGCTGTGCATGTAATAAATGCAACAGACAGAACTAAAATCTGAATTTGCTTTAATGTAGAACAGTAGTTTGGCTTTTCTCTCAATCATAGGCCCTTCTACCATCTGACTATATGAAATAAATAATTTTGTAAGATTTGGGTAGAAAAAACTTATGGGGTGTGTACAGCTACCATATGATATTTTACAAGAAATGTTTATAATCTCAAACTATAGAACAGGAAATTTAAAAAAAAAAAAAAAAAAAGATGATACCTAATTTTGCATGGCTTAAATTTTATCCAGATCTCTGATAGAGAGAGAGCGAAGGAATCTTAATTTGTGGAGAGAGGCGAGAGGGCTTAAATTTATGGAGACAGAGAAACAGAGATAGGAGCGTGGAACCAAATTACTCTTTTCTTTTTTTTTTTACAGTAACCTTATCTTAAAAGGAAAAAAAAATTGTTTTGATAGCGTAAACCATAGAAACTGAACAGCTTTTGGCAAGACATTTTGTTGTTTTTTTTGTTCAATAGTAAAAATTAACTCACATTTTCCAAAACTCTTAGGCATCTGTCAAGCTTCCTCAAAATGGGCAGGGAGCTCTGTATCTGTTGTGTTAAGTCTGAAGGCAGGCTCTTTTCACAGGATCTCACTATGGAGACATAATAAAAGACAGAGTGATAAAACCCTGATAAATGTTGATTCCATGGAGAATTTAAGAACAGTCTGGATTCTTCATGGTTGGATTGGAGTTGCATATAATGGACACAATTCATGATCAGGCAGAATGAAGAGGAAAAAAAACACCTACGGTATTTTTAACACAAATGGCACAAAGTGATTTTGTCATTTTTTTAACATTATGGTGAATGTATTTAAAATCAGAAGTTTTTATAATAATGAAAGAAACTTTAAAATTGATTCTTTTTTAAGCCTATATTTGCTGACTGATTTATATTTATTATTTCACAATGGTAATTTACTGGAGTAAGGGACATAACACCAATTTTTCTATGGAAGAAAGGTATAAGATATAAAGGATAAATGAAGGCTCAATGTCAGATACTCGACACAGTCTGGAAGTGCTAAGTCAGTGAAAAACCTGAGCATAGGGCCTGTAGTTTTTTTTTCACAGTAAGGCAGTTATTCTGCGCGTCAAGCTTTATGGGTTAGCTCTGCATTTATTTTGTCTTCACCTAGGGCCTTTGCTAATTAGACTGTTGAAACTTTCTCTAAACTTTTTTGGTATTTTATTGTTGAGAGGCTTAGGTGTTCCCAGGAATGGGATTAATTAGTGTTGACAAATTGAACTTTAAAATTTGACAAAACGACATCTAGAATGTTGTTCGGGTTAGAGACTACTTCTCCCTCTAATTCTTTCATTTTAGGGTTTATAAACTTGCTTTAAACATAGCATGTTTGCGCTTTGCTGTGTTAATGGTTTCGATTTTTATCTCCCGAAAGTTCTTTAGATCAATTTAATACTGATATTTAACTTTGTAATGTTATTGGTAAGGCAGAATAATGTTTCAACAATGATACATTAAGACTGTACAACAATTTTAGAATAGTTATATCTTAGATCTCAGAATCATGTGGGAAATTCAAGCATAGCATACCAGAATCCACAATATGGCCTAATCCTCCAGCAGCACGGAGCTCCTCCTTGAACCATTCGCCTGCCCGTCTTGATGTCAAGCTCAGAAGTGATTCCATGGCCAGATTGCCAGTCTTTAAGTGTGCACAAAAGCACGAAAAAAGTTGTATAGTAAATTAATGACCACTTTAGACACAAGTCAACAAGGTGCACTTATTTTACTTCATTTTATCTATTAACACTATTATGCTAAGTGAGCCAAAGCAGATTTAAATGATTTTTCAAAATGTAATCCCTATCAGACAATGTAAGGCAAATTTGCTAGAGATAAGCTACAGAGATAAACTCCCAATTATAGTTGTGGAGACACATCCAAAAACATCAACTGATGTGGATTTTACAATCAATAACTAGCCAAACAAAAGTTAAACTTTTAATAAAAAAAAAATTTTTTTTGAAACTAAGAAAACAAAAAACGCAATGAAATAAAATAGGCGCCGTACCGAAACAAAGCCTAGATCAATCTCGCGGGCATGTAGCTCTTGTTGCAGCTCTGCCAACAGTTCTTGAACACGTTGCTTAGTTTTTTCAAGATCACGCAGCTTAGCCCCTGAGAGGGAGGACTGGTCGCCAGCATCTGCTTCATTCAAGCGAAGCATCAATTCCAAGCTGTCCTGATCCAAGTCCATGTTGAGGCGATCTCGGCTCAGCATGAACATTATGGTTGATGTGCTCAAGGCGAGACACTTGAGGGTAAACAAAAAACAAGACACTTGAGGGTAAAAAAAAAACAAGACATGAATTTTAGATCGTTTTCCAAATAGCACACTGACATTTTATATACATGGATAGATAGATAGATAGATAGATAGATAGATAGATAGATAGATAGATAGATAGATAGATAGATAGATAGGAGAGAGAGAGAGAGAGAGAGAGAGAGAGAGAGAGAGAGAGAGAGAGAGAGAGAGAGAGAGAGAGAAGAGAGACAGAGAGAGAAAGAGACAGAGACAGAGAGAGAGAGAGAGAGAGCCAAAGAGAGAGAGAGAGAGAGATACAGAAAGACAGAGACAGACAGAGAGAGAGACAGAGACAGATAGAGAAAGATAATTGAGTCTGGGTGTTCAAAAAGAACAAATCAGCATGTGGCAAACAGAAAAAAAAACTGACATTGAAGTTGGAGACAATTATCAAAAATGATGTACTAGTACTCACTGGATCTGAACAGGCATCATGCAACAAGCTGAAAATCTTCGTCACAGTCCCATGAGCACGCATGTGCATGCGGAACGCTGGAGAAATGCACTTTCCAGCCAGTTTCAGGCAGCTGGAACAAAAGTATAACACAATGAAGAGAGGAACACAAATATTAATGAACCAAGATTAGTAAACATCATCCAGGGAAACATGAAAAAAAAAAGAAACAAATAAAATTGAGTTCACAGGTTTTGTGAAAGTCAGGGCAAAAAGATATGAAAAAAAAAAACCTTTAAGGGTCTTGCTCAGAGGATATATTTTTTCTGCTATTGTTTCTTATATATGCAAACAAATTTTTTTTTTTTTTAATTGTTGGGCAGTGAGAGGCTAAAAGCTATACTTATGAAACTTGATTGAGGATATGACACAGTTCAGGCTTACATCTTTGATTGACAGACTATATGTGGAGGTGTAGCCATACTGCTACTAGTTTATCTTAGGGAAACCAAGATGAATGTTATCCTATTATGTGAATCAACTGAGGTGAATCAGGCGCAAGCCTTAATTTTAACATAAATGTGTTAGTTACTTAAACTGTGTTAAGATGCATCTAATGCACTTAAAGAGGTTAAAAATATATATCTATACCACATCTAGAATCAGACTTATCTTTTTTCCTATTTCAAAATGAAAGCCTGTATGTACAATCAGGGGTGGAACCAGAGGTTGAAAAAAAAACAGAATTTTTTCTCACCACAAACTAATTAACTGACTTAAATAACTATATACACTATGTAAAATTATATAAATAACTAAATGCCAGTTACCAATTTCCATATGGTATCTAAAAGGTTGACTTTGTGATCCCCAGTCTGTTTTAATTGTTTCGAAATAGAATAGCGACTGATTATCGAGGTTTTTAATATTACTAAAAAAGACAGGCTACACTATTCACCATCAAAGCTGAACTAGATCGCAACTACCTAATTTTCTAAGCTTGGGTAAAGATCTATCTTCTTGTCATAGATTTTCCAATTTTCGATTGCTTCTACCAAATATGACATGAGATCAAGAAACATTTGAGGAAAATGGCAGATACTTGGTTCAAACTAAGTAATTGCCCTGTTCCTCAAAAAAATCCCATTCGATTTATTTTTTATAGTTTCCCTTAGACTTTTGTTTAAAAACTTTGAAGGCCAGACTTTTCTGATCCCTTAAAAAACTGGATATCCAGAAAAACCAGAACCGGTTCCATCCCTGTAGAGTGTAGACATAAGTAAAAATTGTCCAAATATGTTACAAACCTAAGGCAACGAATAGATGTTGAGTTTGTATCTCGTAAGCTCTCAAGAAGGTAATTGACATCATCGATGAAATCTTGCGTCTCCCCAAGCTCCTGGACTTCATGGGTCTGCTTCACATTGTGAACCACAGTGTACAACTGGAGAACGAGAACAAGAGGAAATAAACACAAAATCTTTTCATAGCTTTTTAGGGGGAATTTACAGTGGTACTAATAATTTCGACTTCAAATAGATCTAAATAGAAATAGAGTTGGAAGATAGAGGCCTCAGTGCCATTCTGTATAAAACACTTTCTGTTACTTAGTGTTAGTATGCCTAATGTTCTCAATTAATAACAAGAATAAGTTGCACAGAAGTGAGCGCTAACACCGAAGTCTTCCAAATATGTTACATAAATGATAAATTTTTCACAATTCCTACCACAGGATAAAGAGTAAAGGATCAGAGGCAGAAACAGCCTTTCTGAAGTGTCCTCTTCATAGGAATTTCCTACAACTAAATTTGACTTAAATTCACACCTGTTCAGAAACAGAATTATGGGCTACAATTTTGCCGCAAGACAATCTGTAACATATAAAAAATCAACAATAATAACTTCTGTGTCATTTCAGCGCTTTTATCTTCATTTTACCATTCCCGCAAACCGTATGGTGCATGCAAGCATTTTTATGATTTTTCATAATTTAGGTCTATAATAAGTAAATTAAATGAAAATATCTACCCAGTAATTCATCGGAATTTATAAAGAAATTGATAATAGATTTGGGTTTTGATACTTAATTTTTATTGCTTAAAAGTAAGTTCTAAAAAATTTCAACATTTTGAGACTTCACTTCCGTTTTAAGTGGTAGCTAGTCTACGTACAAAATTTGCCAAGAATACAGGCTTACTGTATGTAAACAATTTAGTACCATCTACGTCAGTTTTTTAGGCCATGTTTTAGACTGCCTCCAGTTAACTTAGGGCATTAAGTCTTTGAACGGATCTGGGACCCAATCAAAATCGATGAAACCTTCCCTGCCAAAAGAGAATTTTTCTCATGCGTGTCAAACTTTTTAGTATAGATTGGGGAATCCACATGACCACAGCTTTAAATGCGTGTATATTGTTTGGATAACCTTCCCATCGTGATTTTTATTTGCTCCCAATTTTGAAATCTATTGTTCCTACGGTTTTCCTACCAGCCGGTGCTTGTTTTTGTCCATCTCCTGCCAGTGCCATTCATCATTGTGACAAGGCACGCCCATGTTCACTTTGACTATCTGCTGTCTGATTTCTTGATGAGGTATTTTCTCTAAGTGTCTTCTATTTTTACATAAAGGTATCTTCTTTTAACAGCTAAAAGCCTTTGTGATGGACTGTATTTGACATCCATATGTCCTTGTTGGCATTTTTTCCCCTTAGAAAATTTCAGTATTTCTGCCAAAGAAGCTCCAACCTAGGCATAATCCAGTGATTTATTTCCCTACAAACCTCCTTGTGGGTCTTGCTGACTTTTAGTGATGTGTAAGCCTCATCAAACTTTCTCTCTGGCCAGTGCACTTCCCTCTTGAGTTTGGGTCCCCTCTCTGTATCCTTAATAAGAAGAACATCTTCCAGAACATTTCCAGACCTGCTTCTTCCTGAGGTTTCCTACAAAGGGTGAAAATTGAACATCCTTTAGAGGCAACCTAAACATTCTTAACTCAGGGCCTAGTGTTGCTAAGATGTTCCTGTATTGAATTATTTAGAAACATCGGACATTTTTTTTTGTCTGAAACATCTAGTATTGCAGGAAAATTTGACAAAACAGCCATCATGTTAACGACCCAAATATTCTCGTTGGCTATGCAGAGATGCAGAGGGTATTGGAATTTTCAGTTTTAAAAATAGATTTGGTTCAGCAAATTAGAGGCCTTGAAACAATGAGAAAACAAGGTTATTTAACACCTATTTTATTGCAAGGAACAACCACATGTTTTTGAGATTAAAAAAACAAATCCAGTTTTAAGAATGTATATATGCCCCTTTCAATAAAAGCGTGTGATATGATGTGAACAGCTCTACGTTGTCAACTTACAATTTTCTCACTGTCTTTTTCTTGGTCACTACACCAAGATCTGGCATTATATGTAGCCTTTGCAGGGGACTAGAAAAGTAAATATAAAAAAAAAAAAAAAATTTATTATTATAATGCAATTCATGTCAAGCTGTAATCAAAATTGTCAATGACATATAAATTAAATATCTTCCCATTGTAAAGATGAATGGGGCTGTATAGTGTGGGACTGACAAAATTGTCTGAATGTGTGTACTGTTACAGGTCTCTAAGTATTGTTCCAACTATTGGTAATGTGCTTTAAATTTTATTAAGGGGTAGCACTATATTATATAAGTGAACTTTTAAAAATAAGGATGCTTCCTTCTTACATATTTAGCAGGTTTAATAATTTAAATAGAAAATAGTACAGGGTATTTCCACGATCATTTTTTTCTTCTAAACAAACGTCTTTGTCACTAAAATGAATGATAAATGAGAGAAAGGAAGCTTACCTTTTGTGGGCTATTGCCAAATATTTTTCTTTGTAAATCGGAGGACCCAGAGAGGGACTTCTTTGTTTTGAAAAAGCGACGAGGAGCTTCTGCTGAGCTTTCTTTTTGGCTACTGGAGAGAGATTCCTGCGATGGAAGCATGCCCTCTGAACACTCTGAAATGTTATCTTGCTCACCATTGGAATCCGAGTCATTGTTTTTTTCCATGTTTCGAAGGCGAGCGGCTAACAACTCGCGTGCAGCTGATGGATTAATCTCCTTGACGCTAGAAGGGTCCAGTTCTAATTCAATAACAGCTTCTGATCCAGCTGAACATTGTGAGGATGGTTCTGGGGTGAGTGAAGTGGCTTCCAAACTTTCAGGCTCAACATCCATTTCTTCTAAGGGTTCAGAAACTTGGGAAGTATCCACCGATTGTGAATCTTGATCTTGTTGCGAAACAGGTATTGGCGATTCTTCATCTTCCTCTTCCCCTCCAAAGACCGGAGGCTTGAGATTATCTTCCATCTGTGGTGTCCTCGATTTGAAAATTCTGTATCTTTTACCACGCCCTGATGATCCATCTCCCTGCGAGCTGCCATCAGTTGACTGAGAGGCCCGCCCTCTGGTGACCCTGGTACTTGCAGAGGACGCTGTACTGGCAGGAGATGCGACTCCCTCTGGCGTGGTTGCTGGAGTCCCTGTACTTCTTAGTCTGGCACTGCTCCGAGTTGGAGCGCTCGACTCGACACTAGGCGGAGTAGAATCTGAAGTGGTAGTACCATTCTGGCTCTCTGTTGATGGCGAAACATCTGAAACAACTTGGGTAAGCGTTTGCCTTGGCTTCACCGTCTTAGCAAAATATTTTGCTGCCACTTCTGTTTTCTCAATCTGAGCTTTTGGCTTGCAAACAACAACAACAGTGGTGCCCTGGTCAGAGTTGGCCACTTCCTTTTTAGACACCACTGTACTGTTGTTTAGCCCGCCTGTTGATGTATCTGGTTTGCTTTTTAGTTGCTGTGCTGCATAGTTCCGTTTGTACTCCTCAATAAGTCCTGGATCAGACACAGTCAGAGGTTTTCTTCCTCTCGGCCCGCCCTTTCTCTTATAGCCAGATTTTCTAGGAGGTGGAGAGTCAGGTTTATCCACTGGGGTGACAACATCTCCTGAATATGTCTTTAAAGGTTCCCTTTTAAATTGAACAGGGAATATTTCATCATCACTGTCTTCTTCTTTCACCCCTCTCATAAATTCCTTTGATTCTGACTTGAGTGGCCTCATGAGAACACCTTTACCAGCTGGACTTAATTGTGCCTGTCTTTCACTAAGCTGTTCCATATTCACTTGCTTTTTAGGTGTGGTTCGAGAGTAGGTTCGGATAGCCGGCTGTTGTGGATCCTTACCTCCTGATTCGTTTACATTTATTCTAGACGCTGGCAGTTTGGTGCTAGAAAACCGACCCTCAGATTGCTGTGGTTCTGCAACATCTTTTTTTGAGGGGCTAACCACCTTTCTTTTATCCTCAGTGTCAAAGCTAAATGGATCTTCACCTTTACTCTCTACCTTTACCCTTTTCACTTCTGTAGGTCCATCAACACCTTCTCTAAAAGGGACGATTTTTGTGTTACCCCATTTTGAAAGGGACATAGCTGCCTTAACTGAGACAGATTTGCTTCCAGCTGCATCATTAAATCCTCTGTTGGTAGCACTTTGCCGTGTACGGCTATATGTTCTCCCAGCAAAGCGAGGAGCTGCTATTTCATCCTCATTCATTTTTATATCTGGGAAAAAAAAAGATAATCCAATTGAAAGAGATGAAAGATTAGGCGCAGATTATGCAATTGGATTGGTTTTTTGTAAGTATGAATCCAATCAAAACTATTCACAAAGCAACCATATGTAAATTCCACCATTAAGAAGAAAATAAATTGTAAAAAAAAGAACATATATGTAAACAAAATTGGTGAATCTCTTCACCTGTATAGATTATATAAATATACAGCAAGTGCACGGATAAATATAAAACCAATTTAGCTATATTTATACACCCCAAGCAAAATCAATCATCTCAATGCGATTAATTTATTTACAGAATAAACTAATCAATGATTTTTTTATTTTTTTTTGCCAATTGAGAGCCTTTATGATTACAGCTCAAAGAGTTATTGATGAAACACAGCCCACACAACCATTATAATGTCAAATTAATTTGAAAAATGAAAAGGCATTTCTGATTCAGCTACCTTTGATTTCAAATGTATGGCCATGAAAAGAACTTTATGAGAAGTCGGTACTACAGGTATTTTAGTTTGAACATAAATAATTTTTTTTTGTATAATTTTCTCAATAAAAAAGATGCACATGTAAAAATTCACTGCCTACATTAGAATGAAAATTTCCATTCTTCAACAAAATTAACTTGGAGACTATATATATATCTGCTGAGAAGAGGACCTAAATTAGTAAATGACTTTTCACCAACTACATTAGGAGATACACTAGATTGTAAGAGAAAACTGAAAAGACAATTCTAGCTGCAACACAGCTCTCTATTCTTGGTCCTATGATTGTACACTTGATTGCTCTTAACAATTGAATTATAACAGGTTTTATCATTGAACTTGAAGTGTACTTTTACCTTTCATTAGTCAAGTTTCTTATCATTATCATATAATACATTTAAAATCTAATATATGTTCTAGAAATGTATTGTGTTTTATCTAGACTTGAACTTGTTCATGCGATTTGGGGTACAAGTAAAAAAAAAAATCTATGAAAAAAAATGTTGCTAACTAGAATGTCATAAAGAATGTGTCAGTATTTATAACATTTTAAAATACATGCATGCTGGGGGGCACTTTTTTTGGAATGACGCATCATATATAAAACTGGATGATTGCAATCAAACTGAAGCTGAATAGTGACAAAACAGTGTGTTTACTACTTGATGTAAGAAATCAACTGAAAGATAATGTAATAACACATATAAATGTTGGACTTAACCCCTGCGGCGCTTTGAAGGCCGCCCGATGGCCAGATAGCCAGTCTGGGTCTGAAACGGGTGACTAGGTGTGAAAAAATGAGGTGTAGCAGTACTGTTCACCTGGTTAACTGATGCACTGAGTTTTGCTCTGTTATCGCCAATTTTTTTTCTTCATTATTTCTAGTTATAAGTTCATAAAACTATATATTTCTATTGCGCTGAGAAGGTGGTCTATTTCAATATCTTTTTTTTCCTGCTTTTTAATAACCGTTTATTACTAATCGTGTGTGTGTGTGGTGGTGGTTGGGGGGGGGGGATAAAATAGAAGGAGAAGGCATTTTTTTCCTGCAGGCAATCACAAGTAAACTTTTTGAATTTTAAATAGCTGTGGGTGTGGTATGTTTCATTTCTAATCCTTTTTTTAAATGGAACAACATTCCTCCTGTGTGTCTCTTGACTGAAAGGCTTATGAGTATAGAACCCTTGTAGTCCCAATTTAAAGTTCTACAATGCAGAAAGGGAAATAGCTGAGAATTAAAACTTTGACCTCCAAGAGCACAAATGCTAAAGAAACCTGGCGCCTTATTACCCCTTATGTTGCTGGAAATGCTATCTTCAAATTAATGTTATATCTTATAATGTTCCATAGGTTTCCTACAGAGAGTGAGCAGAAAAAAGGGGTTGGGTAGAAAAAGAGCCGCAACGCCAAAGATTTGAACCTTGGACCTACTGCTCTCAGCCCCAAGCACTGGAGACTGAGCTATCTTTACGCTAATAATACTTTAATTTTAAAATTAGATCTACACCCCACGAATTTCTAGAAAAATTTCAGACCAAATTTTCAGACACCTGCCGAGTATTGCACCGTCTGATTGCGAACACAGGCCTATTCAGACGGATATATCGTAAGGCAGTAATGATAAGGATTATCAAGCTAAGCACCGGCAGTTACACTTACAGTACGCTTCGGCCTACAAATGTATTATAAACTCATAAAAGTGAGCCAATTGCAATTACAAGCTCACAGTCACAAGTCACACAAACTGAACAGACTTGAGTTCAACATGCAATGTGGTCAGCGCCTGTTTCACATCAGTGTGTGTGTCTGTCTGTCTTTGTGTCTCATGGAGCGGCGTTTGACACTTCTAGTTCTAATCTCTCTGTGAATCAGTCAAAACTCAAAGCACGACTTTTACTTCCATCTTCCCCTATATCAATGGTCCAACTGTTTTCATACACAGGGACTTAACACCGCCAGGTTACGCAAGATCTCTACAGGGGGGTATCTTTCTCCTTCCTCAGCCCCTTCCTTTCTTAGAGATTCAGGATATTTATGTGAAATATAACTCATTTTATAATGTGAGATTGTGACTGGGAGGTTGAGAATTCTCTAAACTATTCATTGATTTCATTGGTTGACATTTTAAAAGCCTGTACTAGTGGCTGTACATCCATTCTTAGTTTCTCGCGTGATAGAAAAAGGAGGAATAAAAGATGAATGAAGGCACCCCGCAGTGCCCTCCAGACGGGAGGTACTAAGTCAGTGAAGTAACCGTAGCGGAACCAGTAGTAATTTCATAGTCAACTGGCGTGCCACGCTTTATGGGCTAAGTAGTTAAGTTTACAAATTACAGTTCTAGATCTTAATCTTACTAGAAATCTATAAGGGAATTATGATGTCAAAATATCTGGACAAAACATTTTAAAGACATTCACTCCAGCCTTCATTATTTCAGTTTAAAAACCCTGTATATAAATGTTTGAATTTATCTAACGAGAAACTGGACGGGTTCCAGAGATGCCAAAAATAGTGCATTTGCAATGGTAACAGAAAAAAAGAAAGCGGTACCATGTACACCTCTCCAAAACTAGCATCTAGATCTAGATATAGATAGACAGACAGTGCCTGTAGGTTACTCTAAAATCTAGATCTAGTTCTAGATTACACTTGGATAATATGGACTAATGTAAAGCTTTCCTCTGAAAAAGTACACCTACCTTTAAAGAAATAAGAGCTCTTTAAGAAATAATTTTCAGAGAAAGAAAGGCATTAGCGAGGAGACCCGTAATTTAATCTAAACAGCCAGTGTTTGGGACCGCCATATTATTCTTTCGCTTCGCGTTCGCGACTTCGCGTTTCCTAGTTGTGCTTCCGATTGATATACGCATGCGCTTCATACTAAAATAAATTGCGGTCGGCGTGCTTTACTTTGGCACTTTTATTTTTTTTACTTCAGCGTAAATACGAATGGTTATCTAATCTTTTAAGATTATAATTATTATTTTTTTCCGTGTATAGATCACGATCTTAAAATTATACTTAGGGAATCCCGCATAGACGCAACCCTAAAATTTCCTTTTTCTTCTTCTTTATCTTATAATAGCGTTGGTCTCTAGAGGGAGGTCCGCGGGTCGAATGACACGATGGTCGATCGGCAGATGCATTAAATTTTGTCCGCTTTCGTCCCCAGTAACTGGATAACTGGATATGTCTGTGTCAGTATAAGACCGTCTGAGACAGGAGGCATGGTATGTCCGCCTTGTCTTGTGTGTGACAGCACAAAGTTGTAAGACGCCAGTCTTGTTGCCCGTCCAGAATACATGTAGAGCCTATATACCACTGACGTTGGACCAACTCAACTCAATTCGACAAAAAATGCTATTGTGCGTGTTTTGCATATTTGCTTTTGTGTTTTTGTGCGTGTGTTGTTGTTGTTGTTGTTGTTGTTGTTGTTGTTGTTGTTCTTTGTTTGTTTGTTGCTGGGTTTTTTTGGGTTTTTGTTTTTTTAGGAGAGGGGTCTTTTCTCTTAAACATGTGAATAGGATAAATACACCGCAAACACTCTTTCTGTCCTTCCATTGCATTTTTCTTTTTTGAAAAAATATCACATGTCTGAGTTATACAGAGTCAATAATTCTCTTTGAAATGAGTGAATGCTCTGAAAACTATTTATGAATTATGGCATGTGAGTTACAATAGAAATTTTCATAAAATTATTTCTAGTCTATTTCTCCAAGATTGTAGTTGTACTATTCTTTATATTTTCTCTGTTGATAGGTATATTACGTTATGAACCTTCATCTAACCACCAATGTAATTCTTCTCTTGATTTTTCTTATAGTATTGATGCAAATCTACGATCTAATACTAGAAAGTTGACCATACTGCACAGCAGGGGAGCATACTAACAAAGTAACAGTAACAATGTCCCTATTACTTGTGCCAAATTTTGTAACAGTGATGGGGTTACAAAAAATACTTACCATCCCTTGTCTAACATGAGCTTTTTTAGTTATTGCTTAGAGACCAATGTCCTGTCATTACAATTCAAGATAAAGCCCGAAGTCCCATCATATGAAAAGGTGTTTTAAAAAGCCGTTATGGCTGATTTAGGGGGAATATCGAATCCAAAGGACGTCAGTACCTTGGATGCTACGATTACATTAGATTGGCATTCTTCAACGTCTGCACCTAATTATTGATGTAATTGTAAGTTCTACACATAATAATTACTATCTTTGGAATGGAGGTAGGGGCCTATGTTATGATAGGTTTGGTTAACTTTGTAAAAAAAAAACTGGGACTGACCCTATACCCCTGAGGCAAGACATTAATCACACACTTCAGATATTTAGTGCCATCTGCGTGGATAGGCACTGCATCGTCAGCGTTTCTTAATCTGCACAAGGCATCAAACAGCCTTGCTCCATCAAGTCCAAACATGACTCACGAGTATAGATATCTTTGAATGCACATAATTGATGTAAGTATTTAATGGTTTTAAGTTCAGAACATTAGAATCATTCTATATTAATTTTCCAGATTCACTGGAATCTCTTTTTTTTTCTTGAAGAAAAAAGTTGTTAACAAAATCACCTACTTCCCTTTTTCATTTCTCTATTACTTTAACATGGACATTAAATAAGTCTATAGAGAAGAGAATAGATGCCTTGGAAATGTGGATGTATAGGAGAATGAACAGAATTTCTTGGAAAGATAAGGTGACAAATAAGGAGGTCTTGGATAAAGTTGGCATGCAGAAACCAGAACTGCTGCAATTAATCCAAAGAAGAAAACTGGCATACTATGGCCATATAAGAAGACACTGTAGCATCCAGAAAAGAGTTGTGGAAGGCAAGGTTGAAGGGAAGCGTGGTAGAGGAAGGAAGAGGCAGTCGTGGCTTGCCAACATACAGGAGACATCCCAGTTACGACTGAGTGTAGCCTGTGAAGCAGCCTTGGACCGTGAAAGATGGCGCCGAATGACAGCCCACCTCGGAGACGGGACGGCACAGCGATAGATAGATAGATTACTTTAACCGACTCAAATTCCCTGATCACTTAGTCAGTGCCACCGCCTGCTCCTGTTCAATCTTTAAAGGGTGCGCTATTTTGGATTCGATTGTTCTGGAAAAGTGTCAAAATTAAGTCTGCAGCTCTCTATACAAGAGAGCAAGAAGGGGTCAGTAGTAAAGTAGTAGTATAGTTTTGCCATTCTTTCACAAACTTCTACAACATCTAGGCGTAAACGTATAGCTATCCATGCCCTGTACCTGTTGTCCTATTGTCTCCGTTTCGGTGTTTTCGCTGGCTCCACCCACCGCGGGGAAAGGGAGATGGTGCATTCTGCTGATCCCCGGTGTTGTTCCCCCCTCCCCATTTTCGCTACGGCTGGCCAAAAAATGGGAAGCTACGGGTGTTTTGGTTGTAATATTCAAATTAGAACCAGAGATTGGAGACGGCCCTGGACATTATGTCCAGATGGCGAACCCACAATCGGGATTGCCACGTTGCACCGGAAGGAATACATGTATTCCTCTTTCAGCTCCCCTCAGAATGCATGGCGTCCGTGCAAGTCCAGCGCCAGTTGTTTTATTAGTTTGTTTGTGTCTGTGGGGTGACAATCGCCGACAAACCGTCAAAGGCGAGGAGGACTGCAGTGTGATCTTTAGTGGGGGACTTTTGGATACTTTGAAGTGCATTGTCCCGTGCCTATGCCGCCTGGCTGGTAGTTTTTTTTTTACAAATTTCGGGGTTTTTTTTTTTTTTTTTTTTTCTCCTGGTTTTTTTTTTTTTTTACAAATTTCGGGGTTGCATTGCTGGACTGAAAATCGACTGCAGTTGGCGGGCGGATTAAATTTATCCTGGAAGATATTCAGGATATCCTGCTAGACACTATCTAGTACTCTAGTACTTTGTCCATTCCAGATGCGATGTCCGAATCTATGGTACTGTGTAGGCTCCAGAGGAGCACTGGAACGAGTTAAGACATGAAAATAAAGTAATGTATCATTATTGTCCACCGCCGCAGTTAACTCCCCAGTCTCTGAGAGACTAGACCCCGCCTCGCCCAGATCGCAGTCCGGTTCCTCATTATTGAAATGGTCATAGGCCGACTTCATTTCATTCATTAACTGGGACTAACTTTAGAAGACAGTCTAGCTCAGTAGCTGCGTTAGAATGTTTTTCACGACCTCGTCACTGCGACCAGGCGAGGTGCAGTCCGTCTGGGAGAGTGCCGGTTCCTCACCCCCACTTTTACCCTACTGTAACTGTAAGACCCCTTTACTTTGTCTATCGTACCAGGTCGGTATTTGCCACGAGATGCGCCTTTGTTTAGGGTACATGTATCTTTCTCAGTGAATCACAATATAATGTACTGAGGGTAGAGCAATATAACATATTAACTGAGTTACAATTAACTTAATGAAATGGCTGGGAGCCGTTGGCATGAACGGTCACACAAAATCTAAATGAAAACCAGCGTTCCGGAATATTATAAACTGAAAATAAAACTTTTACACAATACATGTGTACAAGCCTTTGTGGGTGATTTACACAATAAATGAGATAACTTAGTGGTTGAAATTATTGGAAATACATGTATCAAGAAAAAGGAGAATAAAACCCAGAGTTCTCGATATTAAGTGGTTCCGCCACGAGGGTCACACAACTAGTGGTTTTTGCGCATGCCTAGTCACTCCATCTCAGCTGTATTCTATGAATATGAAATTCTAAAACCCTTCCTTACCTTCCACAGGATAATCTCAATAAATAGTATGGATTGTGCCAATGTTGGTAAGTCTGAAAGTTGGACCGAGGGTAATTTGTTGACCCTAACTAGCAAGGGCTACTAAACAAATCCTAAAATATAAAGAGGAATAAGGGGGTTGCGTTGAGTTTGTTGCTTAACGTCCAACGCCAGCACTGTATAGGTTATATTGTGGACGGACCCCAAGTCTGGGGCCTGACAATTTTTGTGTGCTGCCAGAGAGACTTGGAATCCTTTCTCAGGAAGTCACACTAAACTGACACCGAAACAAACTGTAGGGGAGAAATACATTTTTGACCAATTTATCGGGATTTAAACCGAGGACCGTCCGATCTGGAGACGAAAGCTCTACAACTTGAACCAGTTCGCACTCAGATAAAAGGATTGTCCACAGAGTTTTACATTACAGGTTGTGTCAGTGTCAGTATAATGTGACCGGTTCTGACAGAAGTCCCTGTATCTATGCTCTGTCCCTGTGTGGCAGAATGTTAAATCACCGTCTATATTAATCTGTCCATAATGTAGCATAGTTTATGTCAATTGATTTAGAAAAACCATCAGCCCAAACCAAAGTCTTAATAATAATAATTTTTAATATTGATCTATAATTAAAAATCACCAGGTGTTCTGCAAAAACTGCCATTCATACTTTTTTTTATAAATTGGAAACGACAGACTCAAAAATATATATTAATTAAAAATAATTTAATAATGTTTATACATCCAGGAATTTTTATAGATATACATTCATAGTACATATACCATGAACAAACACAAAAATCAAGTAAGTGGAAAATTAGAAAAACGTTTGATTTGACAAATTCTTGTAGAATAGAAAACTATATGTGCATTTTCCTTTCTCACACTCACCAAACCAATAGATACAAAGTGTATGACTGTAAAGTACTCTGTTTTCACAGCCTAGCAACGTGTATAACAACACAATTACATATAATGCCCACATCCCTCATTCCCGCACCTCTCAACGATCCCAGTTCTAGTTCCAGACAGCCTCTGTGGCTACCTCCATCAGCTGTGATATCCAAGTGATTTAGCTTTAAGATAAACCTCTTGAAGACATCCTAAAAGTTTATTAGTATTATAATTTATATCCCAATTTTATGTTATTGTTTATGTTTGTCATGCTGCTTATCATCCAATGTCAGCACTATATAAGTTATACTGTGGATGGGCCCCAAGACTGACATTTGACAATTTCATGTGCCTCTACACACAATACAGGGCGGAGAAACCTGGACTCCTGCCTCAGATGCTCACATAAACTGGCACCGACCCAACCAGTAAGGGATGCAGAGACATATATTTTTTTTTTAGCAATGATGGGATTCAAACAGAAGACTTTCCGATCTGGAGTCAGGAAACCAATGCCTTTACACTTGAGCCAGTTACATGGAGAACTGTGTTATCTGGTGAATTTTTGTGTGTTCATTTTTAGTTTACATGCCATTAGACACATTGAGAACAAATTATTCACAGCAATTTAAAAAACTGAAGCTGCAAGAATCAGGTAAATTCATAGTCTGTTTGAGTGCTTGCAATCTTCTTAGTATCAGAGTCTAGTAGATCTACGTTTGCATTGTTCTCGTCACCTCCATCACACTTTGCATCTTCTGGATCTACTTCAATATCACTTTCGCCGTCCTCTCCTACTTTCTCATCTGCTGGATTAGATCTATTATGCTCCTCCTCCAAAAGACAGCGCACTTTGCCCAGGTGCAACCGCTTGTGACGTTGCAGGTTGCTGCTCTTGGTGAAGCTCTTGTTGCATAGGTCACACACAAATGGTTTTTCCAAAGAGTGTGTTGCCCTGTGGCTGGTCAGATCCCCACGCCGCTTGAATGTGTCGCCGCACTCCTGGCAGACGTAGGGCCGGTCCTCCGAGTGGATCTTCTTGTGGCTGTGCAGGTAAAGCCGGTTCCCGAAGCGCTTGTCACAGACCTCACAGCAATACCGCTTCTCCCCGGTGTGGATGGCCAGGTGGTTTGTCAGGCTCTCGCGGCGGGTAAAGTCCTTGCCGCAAACGTCGCATTGGAAGGGTTTCTCCCCAGAATGCACCATGCTGTGTTTGTGCAGGTTTTCTTTCCGCGCAAATGTCTTCCCACAGAGGTCACACGCAAAGCGTCGATCCTGCGAGTGGGTTGCTAGGTGCCGGTACAGGACACTGCCTCGGGCAAAGCTTTTGTCGCAGAAATCGCACTTGTAGGGCTTCTCACCGGAGTGCTTTCGTTTATGTTCAATCAGATTTCCGCTCTTGGCAAAGCTCTCACCGCAAACATCACAGCCGTAGGGTTTGGTGCCTAAGTGAGTTCTCTTGTGGTCGCGAAGGTGGTTGCTACGGGTGAACCGCTCACCGCATAGGTCACACTTGTAAGGCCGATCACACATATTGTGGGAGCGTGCCTGTATAGCTAGGTATGTGCTGGTGTTGAAATACTTGCCACAGACTTCACACCTGCAGGGATCGTTTAAGGCTGGAACATCTGCTCGATTAGGCAAGGGTCACCGGAGTTGCCCCTGCACTCATACTGTATGATGGTCTGGTTGAGGTGGAAATGCTCATTGATCAAATATTCTGTTTAGGCTTGGCCCTCAATTGCTGTGAGTGAAAAGTAAAGATTTATATTTTAAAAACTTAAAAAGAACTTCAAAAGGCTCACGAAATGTTAACTTCATCCTAATACATGTACCATCGTTTATGGTGTTTATGGATATAGACCTACTGTTGCTTCTACATGACTGTACATTGTACTACTACTGCTTCTACTAGTAGTACTACTACGACTGTTGCTGTTGCCACTACTACTATATCCAAAGCACCAAATAAAATTACAAAAACAGGTATAGTGCAGCTCTAAGAGTACAAAATGATACAAAATATGTAAGGGTCACCTCAAGGTTTCAGATGTCTATTTTTGGGTTGAAACAATGTGGTCATAATAATAGCAGAGTATGTCTTGACACTGAGCAAAGGATATCTTTGAGTTTGGTAATTTGTCCCCAAATGGAATAAATGTTTAACATGTATTTTCTTCTAATTACATGTACCAGGTTTAAAGCTATGTAGCTCTGTTCTTAGTAAATTTTGACTATCCTTCGCTTTTTTGGTTTGCCTTTATTTCAATTTCTTTCTTTGCCTTCAGATTTGTCAACTTGTTGCGCACCACAAATTCTTGCCCTAATAACCTTGTTATTAGTTTTCTGAGCGAAATGAATTTCTTATTTCTACAGACCCATGTCTATGCGTTTTCAAAAACTCAGCTAAGCCATAACATTTTTATTAATTTTTATTAACAAGTTCATTTTAGATTTAGACTATTTGATTATTTTTTCTGGAGATGTATCTCTTATTGATTAATTGGATTGGTAACTTCTCACCATATAGTGATGATATACACCCTTCTCTCCTCTCTCTGTCTTTCCGTTTATGACTAATCTTTATTATCTAACTTTCTTTTTGGATCTAGATTTGATTTTTTCCCTTCGACTTCTTTTACATTACATTTAGATATAATTTTTATCTTTTTTATTTTTGTTATATATCTCTTTTTATATTTTACTTGTTAGATCTTAATGTGTACATATATTTTTTTCTTCTATTTTTAATCAATGTACATAGTCATTTTTTTCCTGTCTGGTGAAGGCTTCAGACCATAAGCTTGTTTTATATCGTTTTGTATTCTTAGAGCTGCACTATACCTATTTTTGTAATTTTTTTTTTCCTTTTGGTGCTTTGTATATATAGTTTACCTAGCTCTACTGCGACATTCAAATTTAATTGATTACTACTAATAATACTACTACTGCTGTTGCTGCCTCTGCTATTGTTTAAATTTAATTGTTTTGCTGCGTAATGTCCAATCTCATCACTATTTATATTGTAGATGGGCCCCTAGACCGACCTCTGACACAAGTACAATTTTATTTTCTGCCACACACGAGACAGTGCAGAGAGATCTGGACTCATGTCTCCTGTGCTGCTGCTGCTGCTGTTGTTACCACCACCACTACTACTACTAGTACTACTACTACTACTCCTACTACTACTACTACTACTACTACTACTACTACTACCACTAAAACTATGAATTTTAGCTATTATTCCACAGTGGTAGAAATGGGCTTTAAAGTAAAAATGGCCAAATAATCATTTCACTTTGTGGGATTAGAACCCTCAATTTATAGATGCAGAGGCACTGAAACGCCTTGCACTATAGTGGTTTATACCAAGAGGCCACAAAGCACCTTTAAAAAGGAATTTCATGGCTAGGGAAACTTACTTTTATTTTGAAGTTTCCAATGTCAAAGTCTCACTCTATCCTTACAATGTCCCCCAAGCTTGACTATGATTTTGAACACCCCAGGCTAACTTGATCTCTTTAGAGACTCGTCTGCCATAACTGGAACAGCTAGGGAGGGAGATAATCTGAGGAGAAGAAAAAAAATGTATGGGAATTTAAATATCCCTGCATTCAAGAAAGAAAAAAAAAGCTGAAAATTTACTAACGCCTTGTAAATCTTTACTGAATGTATATGTTTATCTTTTTCTAAGCAGTAGTACAATGAAGAGACATATATATTTTACAATACATTAGAAATAACAGCTAGAAAGAGAGTAAAAGACAGACAGAGAGAAGAGGTCTGGGAAGAGGGATTGGTGGAACTAGAAGCAAAGGGATCAACTTGATTGTGAAAATGAGAGGACAGGTACATGTGGAGTGACGTGATCATCTAAGCCAACTGGCATGGCACTCCATGATGATTAGTACAATGGAAACCTACATTTCAGGAGAATGGGCAAGAGCACTTTTTCTTCTTTTTGGCTTTAATATAAAAACTTATAAATTGTCAAAGTTTTGTCTAGATTGATTATCATCCAAAGTCAACCTGACCCAGATTTCTAAATGACCATATCCACAACCCAAAAAGCACTGCAAAACTTGTATAGAGCTTTCGTGCAGATGCCAATGCTAATGGCTGCTTTAAAAAAAAAGCTTATCAGTCAGCTAATGAACAACCTTTTTTGACTGCTAATTAATAAGGTAACGTCGGGTTATTTCGCCACATTAGATACACTATGAATAGTTGCCTGCTTCATACAATGTTCATGTGCTGTATTATTGGAGGAAACGGACTATGACCTCAATTTATCAGTCTATTCAAAGAAAAACACATGATTGGTTAGTTTTTACATCGTTTCGTGTGTATTTTTAGTCCTGTTTTACAACCACCAACAGTCGGGGAAATTCGCCACCTTGAGGATAATTTCGCCACTACAATCGGGTAATTTCGCCACCACACATTCATAGTCTTTTTTTCTTTTTCTTTTTCAATTTTTTTTTGTTGTTTTTTTTTTTTTTTTTTTTTTTTTTTCCAAATAAGAAATAAGTACATGTTCAATTATTTATTTGAATTTTACTTGAACAAAAGCAATACCTTGAATTTTTATAAATTAAGTCACACATGCAACCTCACTCGCATTCACTCTCACATTAAGCTAAAATAAAAGTAAGCTTAAAATATTTTAAATTACTTTAAAAGGGCACTAAACTCAAGTTAAATTACAAGTGCTTAAAAATTTATTATAAAGTATCAGAATGTTTTGTCTGCGACTGGGTCTTTTCCAACTTTTCTGGAGCGCCTGGCTCTTTGACAACTTCTTCTGGAGCGCCTTCTCCTTTCTTTCTCTTTTTGCCGCGTCCTCTTTTTCTTTCTTTTCCAATCTTGCCTTTTTTTCATTGATCAATTCCTGACTTGTTAAAGCCTGTGTGTGGTTATCGCACGGGACCTCTTTGGCGTTGTTGCTTTGCTTGGTGCAGGTTTCAAGTCAAAAATGGCATCAATTTCAGCATTCCAGGCTCCGTCTGCACTGGAAAATGATGTACCTGGTGCGTCCAGAGATGGAGTAGTATCTGTTGAAGTAGCACTGGGTGAGGGTGGGGCATCAACGAGCTGGCCTAAACTGGAGGCATCCACTGCTTGCTCAATGTCATCGTCTGTAATGTCGATCATGAGCCCATTCAGAAACTGAAGTTGCTCCATGTCGTCAAACGAGACAACTGGGTTGGTGTCTCAGTTTCACCAGCAATCTCTTCTTGGGTGATGTCCTCGTGGTGTTCGGCCCTGGTGCCAACTTCAGAAGTAGCTGCAGTGGTTTCTCCCTCGGCACCATCTTCTGGGTTGTCTCCCTCCTCAGCATCAACAACAGGTACCATGCTCCTGATAGCATCTGACGCAGAAAATACACTGTCGGGAATACGAGATCTGTCAACAGGATATATCCCTGTAGCCTCAAACGCTTTTTTCAGAAGGCCCTCTCTCATCGTGGAGTCCCAAGTTTGTTTTAAGAGTCTTGGCCAGGTAGCTTTATTAATTGTCAAACTTGGGTGACTTGCCAGAAACTCTGTACACACCCTTTTATAGGCCGTCTTGAATGGTTTAAATACAACCTTGTCCAAGGGCTGTAAAGCATGGGTCGTATGCGGTGGGAGTGCCAAGACGTGTATATTCTCTTGTTGGGCCAACTCCAGCATGTCCAGCACCTCGTGGCTGTGGTGGGAATCTAGGACCAAAAGTTGTGGCCTGGCGGGTCCACAATGTTTTAGAAAAACATTTCTAAACCACTGTTGGCCTATGTCATCGTCCATCCAGGCGTTGGCTTGGAAGGACCAGATTGTCCCTTCTGGTGCATCTTGTGTTGCAAAGTTCTGCAGAGCCCTTGAGGTCTTTCCCTTCACGACACAAAGCGGTGGCATGGCTTCACCTGCAGCATTAATTGTTACAAGGGTTGTAACACTTTCTTTTGAGGGGCTACACCTGCTATAGACACTCCTCTCACCTTTCTCAGCCACAACCCTTGAGGAGTCCGGGGAGAACTGTAACCCTGTCTCGTCGCAGTTCCAAATAGATTCTGGCTTGTCCTGCAGCTTTAGCTCGGCCACCAGCTTTGAAAGATCATGAAAATAGCGATCAATAACAGGGCGAGTCATCATCGTCAATCGGTTACTCGGACAGTTTTGAGTCACTCTGATGGAGATGTCGGGTCTCCTTTTCTTTAGTCCATACCAGTAGTCCTTCCCTGGTATTCCATCTTTAAATTGTGTTTTTAGTCCCAATCTTTTGACAACAGTGCCCACTTTAAGTAAAAATTGTGTCTTTGTTATAGGAAACCCCGACTTCCCTGCCCTGATTACTTTTTCCACGATGGCGTTCTCAATATCAGTTGGAATATTGCACTCCCTCCCCGCCCTCCTATTAAGTCTGCATTTTCCAGAAACATGATCCGCTAAAGTTTTTCTTGGAACCCCATACTCCTTTGCAGCACCAGAACATGTCCTTCCTTCCTCAACAGCTTTGATGGCCTTCTCTAAAGCATCCCTGGGATACTTATTGTATTTTTTTTCATTAGTTTTGCCCATTTTACAAAATAATAAATGAATCAGCTGACTTTACAAAATGTGGCGAAATTATACGACAGAGGATGTTTAAACAATTTTTAAAATTTCAATAAGAAAAAATTCTCACATTTAAAAAACAGCAATACAAATTTACAATTAGATATCATTAACATGCATAAACACATACGCAACGTAATATATATCAAATTTACAATGGCAAAAAGCAACGTAGTAATGAGACAAAATCGGAAGTCGTGATTGAGAAGAGGCAGTAAGAGAGAAAAGAGAGATGCCAGCTGAACAGCTGGTTTTTATGGCATAATTTCGCGCCGTAGAAACTTTTGAAGACTCCTAATTGGTTGCCTAATCAGACGAGACGCTATTCAAGGCTATTTTAAGACTGACACTTGGACCCTTCCAAAAGGGGTGGCGGATTATTCCATATGAAGAGTATCGGGGATGGGAAGGGTGGCGAAATTAGGCGAAGTTGCCCGGCATTACCTTATATTTTTAGTCTTGTTTAAGGTTTGCTTTTACATGCTTTTTTTTTTTTTTCTCTTAGCCCCGCTGGTATCCAACAGAAGACAAGCCAAGAAAATTGAAAAATCACAAGATTGCATTCAACCAGCACAAGAGAAAGCTCAGGGAATCAATTACACCTGGAACCATTCTCATCCTGGTAGCAGGCAGGCATAAGGGCTTAATGCGCATCTCCATGTCTTCCTTAAAGTGAAATAACTTTTTGTTAAATGTTATTCTTTATTCAATCTACTGGTTCATGCAGTCATTTTGTCACGTTTTTTTTTCTTCTATAAAAACTAGAAACCAGAGGGACAGAAACCTGACAATCATAGCCCACTCTATTGGAATACATAAGAGATGTTCAACACGTAGAAATTCCTTTTTTGTTCTTCTGTGTTGGATCTAAAAACTACAATTACAACAAAAACAACAAAAACAACGAGAACAAAACAACTACAAACAAACAACAACAACAACAATACCACCAAAAAACAACTAACAACAACAAAAAACCACCCAAAAACCACTAACAACAACAACAACAACAACAAACCAGCTAACGAAACACATCTTTTTTATGCTTGGTATTATTTCTTCTAAAGAATAGAACAAGCCGCCCTGTTTGGCAATACTCAGACTTGTTGCTTGTGGAAAAAACTAATCAGAAAATGCCTTGACATTATCATTGGTGACTGTCGACGCTCGGTTAGGTCTAGGACACCTAGCCTAGTTCCAAAACCCAACAGCGTTTGTTATCCGAAGCCAAAAGTCGAAAGGCTTGTAACATAACGTTTTTTTCACAGTCACATTTGACTATGACTTTAAGAGTTTAACGAAAACGTCGAGTCGACTTCTTGAGTTTCTTATTGTCCAACTTTGCCAGACTATAAAAGAGAGATAGATAGATAGATAGATAGATAGATAGATAGATAGATAGATAGATAGATAGATAGATAGATAGATAGATAGATAGATAGATAGATAGATAGATAGATAGATAGATAGATAGATAGATAGATAGATAGATAGATAGATAGATAGATAGATAGATAGATAGAAAAATTACAGGTTGAAAAATGTATACAAGGCAAAACCTCCCAGGTTTACCAGTGAATAGATTTTGATAGTTGTTGAGGCTGCCCAGGTCACAGAGAAAAATACAAGGTGTGCTCAGTGTTTTGTTACTACGTTGGATATTGTAAACAAAAGGGGAACTGTTTAATTTAACCTTCTATTGTCTAGAGTTAAAAATCTTTTTATAAAAAGCTAAATTACTTTTTTCTTTCTTTTTGAAAGTTCAAAAAGAAAATAATGTTTTGTATTACATTTTGAGGAATATTTTTTCTTATTAAATAAGAATTAAATAATAAGTGCCATTATAACATAGACTCCAGTATGTAAATCACATTGAGAAAAGTCCATGTATGACAGGAGTACTTATTAGATTTAAGTTAGTTCAATACCACTTGGCAACGTAAGTTCGCAATGAACTGGCTCCGATCCCTAACGGTGTTAAGACCCGTAAAACGGCTACTGTCCAAATGCTATGACGGTACGCACTTTATCCTCACACATGCTTTAGGTCTGATGTGGTTCCTCTCATAGTCATAACACATCGACTCACATTGGGGATCGGCAGCTGGCAGGGCCGGGATGCTTTGTCGGAAGTTGTGTAAATAATTCAAAGTCTGCAGAGGTGCAGGCGTTAGCTACCTCGTCAGTGTGGTGTTCGTGAGCTGGCTATCCTGAGAGTGTCTATATGGCGGATGGTCAGAGCTGTACCACCTCTGTTTGTTTTTAAGATATTTCCCTTATTATATTTATAAGGAGTTATTTTTCCTTTGACTATCGAAGAAACATAACCCTTTTAGCGACTTCAAGATTTCACTTTTTATTTATTATCCCCCATTGCTAATTCTAACTTATGCTCATGTCCATTGACCGTTGAGCATCCACTTGTACATGTACTGCTCATGGTTATCATAATTTTCTATCTTTTGACCTCTCTATATCTCTCACTTCCCTCTCCACCTGTCTCTTTAACTTGCTTCTCTCTCGCACCTCATATTTTTGTCTCTGTCTGTCTGTCTGTCTGTCTGTCTGTCTGTCTGTCTGTCTGTCTGTCTGTCTGTCTGTCTGTCTGTGTCTCTCTGTCTGTCTGTCTGTCTGTCTGTCTGTCTGTCTCTCTCTCTCTCTCTCTCTCTCTCTCTCTCTCTCTCTCTCTCTCTCTCTCTCTCTCTTCTCTCTCTTCTCTCCTGTCTCTTCTGTCTTCTGTCTCTCTCTCTCTCTCTCTCTCTCTCTTCTTCTCTCTCTTCTTCTCTCCCTCTCTTCTGTCTATCCTCTCTCATCTCTCTGTCTTTCTCTCTCCATCGGTCTCGCTCTCTCTCTTTCTCTGTCGTCCTCTTTTGCCCCTCTGTCTGTCTGTCTGTCTGTCTGTCTGTCTGTCTGTCTGTCTGTCTGTCTGTCTGTCTGTCTGTCTGTCTGTCTCTCTGTCTCTCTCTCTCTCTCTCTCTCTCTCTCTCTCTCTCTCTCTCTCTCTCTCTCTCTCTCTCTCTCTCTCTCTCTCTCTTTCTTCACTTTTTTTTCCTTCGATTCCCTCACCTCCTCACGTTGCCTCTCATTTCCAATCCTTTTCTCTCTTTTTCCTTCTTTTTCTCCCTCTTTCTTTTCTCTTCGTCCCATCTTGTCCTTCCCAAAGTAGCCTACTGAATCGCTATATCTATTTCTTAACAAATTTAGTTTTCTTTACGTTTAAGAGTCCCTTTATGTCATTGTGCTCTTAAACTGTCTAGACGAACAAGACAAACATACTAAGCCCTCAAGTTGTTGTAAAGAGAATGGTGTGTCGTTAACATAAGCTTATCCCCCACCCCTCCCCTTCGATTCCTGGGACTTGAGTCATGATGCTATCCGATCACCGCTAAGTTCTCAATTCATTCTTGATTTTGAGACCCGTCCTCGTAAATATAAACTCAAACCCTCCGCTGGCGGAGGAACTGGCTCAATTGGTAGAACATTGATCTCTAGATCGGAAGGTATGAATCGAATCCCACGATCGCTCAAAAATTTATTTGTCAGATTTCCACAAAGTCAGTGTCAGATAAATGTGACCGACTAAGAAAAGATTCGAGGTCTCCGCGCCCGTCTAATGTGTGGCAGGCTGGCACCACGTAAGAATGTCCGGCTTAGTATTGGGGCCCGTCCACAATATAGCATAATAGTGCTGACTCCCAGGGTAAGACAGACCAGGAGGTGATTGAGCAGTCCCTCAGCAAAAGGCGTCATGGCGCTCCGCATGACTGTTTAGAATCTATGGTTTGATTTAACGAGAGCCTACATTGCGTCATCTCAATGAATATTGTCCTATCTCATTTCTATAACACTCTAAATACATGTACATGTATTTCGTAATTTCAGAATAAGAAAGGACACTGTGCTACTGTGGTGGCGATTGGTAATGGTAGCCCCAACCTTTTTCGCTTGGAGTTTTATTAAACTTATTTTATACCTAATAGTTACATTGTAACGAAATTCAGAAAATCTGCAATTAGAGGGTTGCAATTCTCTTTGTTTCTTCTCAAACATAACCATTTTAAGGTAAGTCGCAATTATAAAGATGCACAGTCGCGTTGTAGAAAGGAAAACAGACAAAAGAGCGCAGCAAAAAGAGCCTTTTTCCGGGGGTGTGAATATGTCACCTGTTTATCGTCGTATGCATAGCGAAGCCTATAATTTAGACACCATTCTGCTGGTTTTGTTTACTTTACTTTTACTTCACGACACAAAGCCAGCCTTACTTTCTTACAATCGCAGTTCATCTCTGCTGCATGAAGGAATTTGACAACATCCAAAATCTTTTTAACGATGTGAACATTAAAATAGTTATAAGCATTTAGCTTTGAGCGACTTCTCTCACAACAAAACCATTTAGGATGAAAGGCTGATATAAAGATGCGTAATCACGCTTTAGACACGAAATCACACAAAAGTGTGTAACAAAACTATTTGTATGGTCTAGGTGTCATAATTTTCATGACAACGTTAATTTGATTATAATATTTATTGAGGTTAAAACAAACACAACCAAAACAACATGGTATATATAATGTAGGCCTACATGTATTGGGGTCCTAACTATTAATAGTGCTATTAATAGAAATCTGTGGGATACGCCTTTTATGTGGGTACATGGCATAGACTCTAGTACTGTGGGGGTACACCGAGGATATCATAGCCTCGGGGCACATTCATCGCGGGGTACATCAAATTTGCACTGAGGTCGAGGACAAGTTAGGCCTGGTTGTCTCGCTCCAATGATTGTGGCAATGTGCCTATTATCATGGCCTTCCGCAGGAACTCCCCACTGATTTAGTGTGACTGTGTAGACCTGTAGACTTTACATTCTTGTTATCGGTACCCGACTGCACTCCAGTGTTAATCGATCTGGGTGACAGGTAATAATGTCTTTCGTCTTTACTGCCAGAAGCGCACTCGCGGACTCGCCATTCTGTGTGTCTGTGTAGCATGCTGACTCCTGACTCAGCTGGACATGACTACATTCCAATGTCCAGGCAAACAAATTACATATATCTACTTCCCTGTATACCTTTGTTTCCATAAGTCTCAATGTAAGCCTAGTTAGGACTTGATTAATATGGAGAAATAGATCTAGAGAATCTAGATCTTTATAGTATAAGATTCAGATCGATCACATTTATTGGATTTATTGTTTTTATTATGAAGCAGTAGTACAATGAAGAGACATATATATTATTCAATACATTAGAAATAACAGCTAGAAAGAGAGTAAAAGACAGACAGAGAGAAGAGGTCTGGGAAGAGGGATTGGTGGAACTAGAAGCAAAGGGATCAACTTGATTGTGAAAATGAGAGGACAGGTACATGTGGAGTGACGTGATCATCTAAGCCAACTGGCATGGCACTCCATGATGATTAGTACAATGGAAACCTACATTTCAGGAGAATGGGCAAGAGCACTTTTTCTTCTTTTTGGCTTTAATATAAAAACTTATAAATTGTCAAAGTTTTGTGACGTCTAGAATACTAGATTGATTATCATCCAAAGTCAACCTGACCCAGATTTCTAAATGACCATATCCACAACCCAAAAAGCACTGCAAAACTTGTATAGAGCTTTCGTGCAGATGTCAATGCTAATGACTGCTTTAAAAAAAAAGCTTATCAGTCAGCTAATGAACAACCTTTTTTGACTGCTGACTAATAATTAGCCATATAAATCTATAAGTTCTAAACAGAGACGGGACTACAGTGGATCATGGTCTACTATATCTAGATCAAGCCCATAATGCTATTAAAATCTCTATTTATCTGGCTGATTGGCCCGATTTTGAAAAGCTCATAATATATATAGGTGTGGTATAATATAGGGCTGACATAAAACATACATTCTCGATTCCAGAGTCTTAAAAATCTGTCTCAACAATGTTTTCGCGGTGGGAAGCCATGTTTGTTTTGATGACACACGTGACCTAATAGTAACGTACTTAACGTACATTCATTGCTAATCCTTTCTCTGTCGTTTTATTGACGACAAAAAGTTTTTTAAGTTCATTCAACCAATGACGCTGATATAGCACAAGAAAGGAAAAGTGAGACTCCTGGGAAAAAACTAATCAGAAAATGCCTTGACATTATCATTGGTGACTGTCGACGCTCGGTTAGGTCTAGGACACGTAGCCTAGTTCCAAAACCCAACAGCGTTTGTTATCTGAAGCCAAAAGTCGAAAGGCTTGTAACATAACGTATTTTTCACAGTCACATTTGACTATGACTTTAAGAGTTTAACGAAAACGTCGAGTCGACTTCTAGAGTTTCTTATTGTCCAAGTTTGTCAGACTATAAAAGAGAGATAGATAGATAGATAGATAGATAGATAGATAGATAGATAGATAGATAGATAGATAGATAGATAGATAGATAGATAGATAGATAGATAGATAGATAGATAGATAGATAGATAGATAGATAGATAGATAGATAGATAGATAGATAGATTTGGATTTATTGTTTTTATTATGAAGCAATGCCAAATGGACGTGTACCTAGGTTAAATAAGAAATCATGTCTGAGAATTCAGATCTGACATATAACATAGATCTGGAAGCTAAGTCTAGATTCCAGGGCATGTCTTTAGATCAAGGACTACTATAGTAGTAGATATAGAGAGTGTCTCTTCAGTTGAAGGCCCAAAGTAGATCTAGTATTTATTCATTTATAACTTAAGTCACCATTTATGATTGGGAGAGGGGTAGGTCTTATTATTATTTCTAGCCTTTTAGTTATAGGCTTATATGCACACTAAAACTAGATCTAGATCTCTAGATCAATATATTTTTTTTTTAATTTTGTGTTAGTTGCTTTTTTATAGATAGTATAAAGCACAATTTGTGTTTTTGTCCAAACTTTGTTATGAAAGTATGCACTATCCGGAAAATCTAGATCTAGATCTTCTCTTTTCTAATTTTGTGGATCCTATAAAATTAATTATTTCGCGGAGCCAATGAATTTATGAGTGAATTTACTCCTAGTTCAAGGTTTTCTCCGTCTCAAGAAAGATACTATAATGCAATAATTGTGATACACAGCATTTTGGTTCATTATTAGGATAGAAATATGATACATCATACTCATTATATAGTCATATTGCCTATTTCGATAGAAGCACTATAGATATCTATAGTGAGTATACACTCAGCGGATTTGCTGATGAAAGCGTTGAATTGAAAGCGAATGAAACAAAAATTTAAATAGTCTAGATTCCAGTTCTATATAAAAAAAAAAAAGGAATAGGTTATATTTACAGATTTCATCTACCACACAATCTCAATGAATCGTGCATGAAGAGATGTAGGTCTATGTTTTTTTTAATTAAAAACATTTTTCAGTTAATCTAAATCAAATGGTCTCAGCTCAACATGAAAGTGCAATAACTTTGAGGCTTACAAAAAAACGTTTTTCGTTCCAAGTAGGCCTACAGCTGCAATTGATCACTCCAATCAAAATACTAATAAAATGAAATTCTAATTTACAGTCTTCTGCAGTAGGCCTTGTGAACAGGAATTGTCTATAGATTGGGAAAGGTTTTGCTACATAAGTAATAGAATACAATGTTTTTGTCTAAATTTTGTGATACACTCCTAAAGTGTTTTAGTTCTAATAAAACTATTCTCATAGTTTAACGTTTTCTTGAGACCTAGATCTATTAATTTTAAAGATTATTTACATTTTTTAAATATAATTATGTCTAAATAGATTTTTTTAATCTAATTTTTTTTGTTATAAAAGAAATTATCTTTTCCCCACAGGCTTCATGTTGATGGTCACTTTTGATGTGTTGGCAAGACCTACTGATAGACCTGCTTGAACACAGATTGTATGTGAATGCAGTATACAGCAGTAGAAAGAGTTTTCATGTGGGGTGCCAGAAAAAAGATGATGTTTTGCTAATTCCTGATGGCATATCTGTAGTTAATTTAGAAAAAAAAAAAGAACGTCTTTATCATAAAAACAAAATTTTCTGGAGTCGAGATCATGCAGTTTGTAACTTCTGTCCTAAGAGAAATCTATTTCATCAAATACATTTGATGCATTGAAGCAATTCAATAGAAGTTAAAATACTTATTGGAACTGGAACATCTCTGTAAAAAGCACAAACCAGCTACCATGGGCTTAAGCGAATTGTTTCGCATGATAGGTATTATTACTCATTTTGTATGCGTTATATTGTTTCTTGTTGCCATGGGAACTGTCAACTGGATGAAAGTAAAGCACTTTGAAGGAAAGGCAGGTTTGTGGCAATATTGTAATTTTCATAAAAACGAATCAGCCACTAAAGACACTGCTTACACCAGTCCAGCTTCCAATATCATCACAACTACACTTTCCACAACTACAACTACTGACTCAGATGATACATCTGATGAGGAAAATGAAGAGGATGAATGCTCTTCATTTGGTTTTATTGATATTGAAAGTAAGTGCACTCATGTTTTTCATCTTGTCTAATTACAACAAACATGAATGAAGAGGCAATATAAAGTCCTTCTTCAATATTTTTTTTTCTTTTTTTTTTAATGTTAACTAATGAATTTTTACTTTCCACTTTACCTTTATTTTCATTTTAACTGTAAGGAGATGCCAGTCATAAAAAAAAAAAGTTTCTTGTTATATTGCCTTTTGAATTTGATAGATAATTTAAGAATCTATTAAAAACAACTTTTGAAGCATTGCTCATTTTAAACATTTATAAATCAGAAATCTATTGTCTCCTGTTTATTCAATTTAGAGTATACAGATGCTTGGGGCCATGCATCAATATGGAGATAATCTTATACTAAAAAAAATAATTCATAAATTTTGATTTAAACATTTGTTCTTTACCATTTCTGCAGGCTACCTCCTTATTGTGCGTATGCTGATTATTCTGGCCCTGTTCTGCTTTGCTTATGGCTTCTTTAAGGGGAAAACAATTCGTGTGAAGATAGAGTACAATCCAAATTTTTTCCGCCAGCATACAGGAGAGCTCCTTAGCATGTTGGGAGGTATTGTTTTCACCTTTTCCAACAAGTCATAAGCTTTGGTATTTTCTTAAACTTGTTTTTCTTACATTGTTAAGATGAATACAAAAGAACATAAAACTAATTCCATTATCAATATCATCAGCATTGCAATGAAGACATAAAGGAGACTTAGATATGTGAGACAACCAGGGTAAATCAGGCACAGGTCGGAAATTTCTCTTTTGGAGATATTGATAGTGTGTTAAAAAGAATCAAATACACTTTAAGAGGCTGAAAGAATTATAACTCTTATCATTTGTAGAACCAGCGATAATCAACTTAATATGAAAATCAAAAATTAATATATAGTATTTATAAATGTTTAGAGGGCTCTAAGTCTTACTCAAAACTTATATTAGCAACTTGTGCCTAATTCACCCTGGTTGCCTCACATATTTTCCATCCATACAAGTTATTTCTCAAAGGCAGGCTTTATGTCAAAATGGGTGTTAGAACTCTACGTTGCCAATAATGCTTAAGTGATACAGTGTAACAGACAGGAACTAGAAATGGTTAAATAAGGGTAAAAGGCAATGATCTATTTATTATTATTGCTTCTGTTGCCTGAATCGAGGTACATACAAGCATGACCTTAATTTCTAGCAAAATGAATCTACATTGGACAAGCTCTGTGCTAACCATGCTTATCCAAATCCTAAAGATATAATATAATTATGTTTAATTTGTGATGCCCAATTGTGTCTCTGTGTTGGAGAAGATTGCTATAGAGAAAAAGCAATAGGAAAGTTGCATTCATAGAATTTTTTCAAATAAGGTAAGCATCTGCCTCTACCTTTTAACACTTTTGTGGTTCAGGTATATGTGATTGCTATCCTCTTAATTCAAAGTTTTGATCCAATTCCAAGCAATACAATTTTTGAGGTTTCCACTGTTAATAGTACAACCTGGGAGAAATATTGGTAACAGAAGCAGTTTTAGTTTGGCATAACCTTTAGGTCAAAAAGGTCACATATAATTACTGGGAGAGAAATGATTTTTTTTTCTTTTGATGGAAAAAATGTTTGTTTGTTTTTAAATTAGCATGTGTATATATTTTTTTTTCTTCTTTGCAGCTTTTTTTTCCATCTTCATTTTCATAGTAATAATTTGTTCTACATTTTATTAAAACTGTTTTTCTTCTTTCCATTTATTAGCTGTACTTGCTTTGTTTGCGGGGCAAATCTACAGTTCATCATTCAAATCGGATGGAAGCTTTAAGTCATTGGTAAAAAATCTCCGTGGTCCAAATGGAGAAGAAGGTGAGGATCTCTTGGAAATTGGCTGGTCTGCAGGGCTGCTTGAGGGTGCCATGATTACTTTGATACCAGCAGTGGTGCTGATGCTGATGCCGACACTGAACGAAAAGTTTCACTGGTGTGACAACATTGGCCATCGAAGGCGTGGTAGATGTGGGACATTCCTCCGAGAATGTCGGTCTGACCCGTTGAGGACCATTCGCAGGTGCGCTGGAATTTATTTTTGTTCTTGTTTTTCTTTTTTGTTCCTTTTTTTAAACTTTGGTTTCATGTTGTTTAATAGTTTTAAACAGGTAAAGCTGAGGTAGTTTGTATTTTGAAGGATTTTTTAGTATGTGACCTGAGTTGGATTTGTGGGAAGCACACACAATTTGTGAGGAATACAGTAATATTTTGGATATGACTATAAAGGATGTAGTCTTTTGAGCGGGCCCATAAGGTATGTATAATGTAGCAATCAAAGAGCCATCGACAGGCATGAAAACTACAAGACAAAACAGCTTCCTGGAAGGCATTAGGATAGTGGTAGATTGAGGAGGAAATATTTGTCGAGCATCATCACAGTACAGAAGGCTCTATGTCGCACATGCTTACCTGACAATACTAATAGTGCCCTGGAAAATGAAATAGCACACACACTGTTACCTATGAAAAAACTCAGGAACCCTAAGTTCCAATTATTAAAGATGATAGTTTAGATTCGCCTTTTTATTTTGTGGCTATTTGTATAATTATTTCCAATGTTCATAGATGTAAGTAAATACGATTTTGGTGTTTCATATTATTAGCATTGACCTAGAAGTATTTATAATACACCTGGTATTCAATCTAGATTACACATTTTTTGTGTCAAAAGGATTAGAAAAAACTTGGAAATAAATTGCCCTCAAAAGGTCAGAAGTCAGTTATCTGACTCTTAAAATTTCAGCTTTCCTAAGGCATGTACACACTAATGAGTCTTGCCTTTGTGTATTATTGTGTGTAACTCATTCCTAATTTGCTTTCTCCAGATGTGTAGCATGTGAAAGATTCCAACCACCTATCAGCAGAAATGTCGCATCAAATGACAGAGAGGTTGAACTTTCTGCACGCAGACAATCTGCAGCCTCTACTATCTCTGATGGCAGCATCTTTACCATCAGTGATTCTAGGAGGAATGCGAGGGGGGATAACCCAGAACCTGCGCCTCGCTACGAGGACTTATCTCCTCTGCCCCCTACAGCTCCTGTATTATCTCATAACAGCTCACTCATGCCCCCGCCTCCATCCTATGATGATGTGCTTAAAGGACTCTATGCTACCACCCCACCCAGTGGAGCCACCATATTACTCCCTCCACCTTACACTGATTCACCGCCGCCTGTCATGTCCTCCACATCGTTGAGGTCTGAGACCTCCAGCACATTCCTTCCACAAGAAGCTAGAAGATCGGAAGCCCTGTCTACCTCACACGCTCCCATCGCACTAGAAGAGTCTTTAGCAATTGGAGACACTGACGTATCCATTAGATCTGTGTCACCTGAATCAGCCAGCTCCTTCTCTCAAGAGGATTTTAGTTCCAGGAGAAATCCTATCACTGATCCGCTGGCATCAGTCAGTTCCACTGACAGCTCACACGCTCCCATTGCTATCCAAGAATCAGTAGCGACGGACGACACAGGAGCCTTAGCAAGCAATGACACTTTTTCTATCTCATCTTCTATCAGCAGTGAATTGAGCTTTTCCATCTCATCTTCTATCAGCAGTGAATTGAGCAGTAGTTCTCACGCATCAAGGCCTCGGTCCAGGACAACCTCTCTAGCATCGTGGACAAGGTCTGGTTCAAGATCACCAACATAAAGGACTGGTTCAGATTTAAAAGAAATAAACTTAGGACGACTTCTTTTGGCTGCTGCAGTGCAAGTTATTCATAGACAGCTGCTGTATAGGATACCCCTTGGGGAACCTAGGAGACATTAATGTTAAGCCCATTAACCCTTTTTCCCTTACAGCCTAGTCACTAGTCAGACACTCAATTCTTAACTTAAGGGAGATAACGTAAATGCTGTCTGTAGCTTCTTGATACAAACGCAATAGATCATCCATGATGAAAAAACACTTGAAAAGAACAACAAACTTCAAAAAATCACAACTTCCCAACCCAACAGCCGATTCTTTTCATTCAAAGACCATTGAAACAATCGAGTCTATTTCCGGCTGTCTAAAACGACAACGATGTCACTATTTCCTATGTTAGCCGATACGGTCCACGATATTGCGGTACACGATAGCGTCACTTTAGTAGGCGTGGCCGGCGACCTATGGCGACTGCAAGGGTTTACCGATAGAGGCGACCGGCGGCGACTGTAAGTGTAAAAGGGTTAAAATCCATTAGAGAATTGGGTTGTTCATAGAAAAAAAATTAATTTGATTTCAACTCAACCTCTACTTTCGAACAATTACGGTGATTTTAAGACAGGTTCAGGCTTTTTTTTTATGTTTACCTGTTAGGGCTTTAATTCATTCAGACTGATGCCAAATTTTAATGCTGGTCGATGTTTAATGTTTTATTTGATATTCAGTATTTCTATCGTGTTTGATATATATATACAAAGATAAAGGGATTTTAGCAAATTTTGGAAGGTTATAGCTGTGGTAATAGTGTTGCATCGAGCTAACAGCAAGTTGTTAAAGGCACTAATAATTCTCTTTACTTCCTATAATTTTCAGTTGTTGCAGACTGAAATTTACCATCTCCACTCATCTCCACTTAATAATCAACAGTTTTTTGGAAACCTTAAGGATGAATATTACTAGGGCGAGAAGATTTTGCTACAAAGAACAAAAATATGAACTCTTTCCTTTAAGGATATTCCATTTTCAATCATCACTTCCTGTAACATTGGATTCCTGTAATTTTTTTTTCTTTAAATAGCTCATTTATTTAGCGAACATAAAAGCTAATATTTTTACACAGCTAACAAGTTTTTCGTGGTTGTCAAGCACCAAATAGTTCATGGATAAGGCTGTCATTAGATTCATTTTCTCAATACATACTTCACTTTCCTAAGGTTTTATTCACTGATGCCTTTCTTACTTTTCTTTCTTTATTTGCTCACAAATACGCCAATGCCTTTAAAATGCCTATGTGATCAAATTGGAAGAATTTACGTCCAGTCGTAAGACACAAGAATGTATTTATTTCTTATCTGTAAAAATTTTCGCTCATATTGAAAACTCAATTCCTTACGTATATATTCCTGAATCATTTCCTATAATTAGTGTATTTTGATTCCATAAACGACTTTGCCCTTCCTCTCTTTCATTGCGCTGCATAGATCATCAGGGAATTATTTTACTCAAACTTGAACTGACTGTTGGTAGATAAGACTGAGATGTCACGAACACCTCTGACTCAGAAATGGGAGTTATTATCTACAATCTATGGGCTTTATTCAAATAATTTTCCTTTTTTTTTCGTCCAATTATTCCCCTCCCCCATTTCTTCCTTTTCAAAAATGCTGTACATATAATATTTGTCGCCCTGCTTTTAACTAGACAGCTTTTAATCATATCATACATAATGAAAATGCAAAACTGTGATATAAATTATTATTTATCATAATTTGAACAGCATCCCTATCATGACTTGTAATAAGGAAATAAGTTACTAAGTCAGTTGTCAAGATTTTATCTGCAACAGTTCGACATGTTTAACACAAGATATCCCAGTTTAATGAGTACTGAACTAATAGTATGTGGCTTTTGAAAGGTCTCCTCCACAACAAGCCAAATCACTGAATTGATTGAAGCAAACATATTTTTCTATACATGTAATAACCCTAACAGTGATATATTTCTTTTAAATTATTAAGATGGTTATGACAGAACGGTACTGGGAAAATATACTTGTTCATGCTTCTAGCCTAATAAGTAGGAGTGTAAACTGTTACTTATTACTTCCAACCAATAGTTTAATGATATAGCTCTTTTTTACTCTAATAACTACATGCAAAATTTATCTTTGTTCATTTCAGTGACTATTATTTTAGAGAGCCTCTGGCTTTTGGTATTTGGTCCTGGTGCAGGCGGGGGGGCGACTGAATCAAGTGGTAGAGCGTTGGTCTCCAGAGCGGGAGGTCCGCGATTCAAATCTCTCGATCAGCAGATTTATTTGTCCGATTTCGTCCCCTCTAACTGGTTGGGCGGGTGTCAGTATAATGTGACTTGCTGAGACAGGAGTCATGGTATCCCCGCTCTGTCTTGTGTGTGGCAGCACATAAAATTGTCAGACATCAGTCTTGGGACCCTTCCACAATATAGTCTATATAGTGCTGAAGGACGTTAAACCAACTCAACTCAATTCAATCCTGGTGCAGGCGACGAGAGGGTTTTATAACCAGCTCATTTTTTTTCCTGATAAGATCCGTTAAATAACAGAGCTTACAGTGGCATTGTACATTGTACTGACTTAGTCAATGCCGTTGTCTGTACTGACATGTTAAAGGCCTAAAAACATCCACAAAATTTAGTTCCAGGTTCAGGAAATTACTTTCCATTTTTTGCTGTGATAAACCTCCTCGTTGGTTATTTTTTTTACATGTATTGAGATATAATCCACCCTTACTGGTGTGCAACTTACATTTTGACACATTCCTTTACTGAATTTCATGTCCTTTCAAGAAACCTGGAATTCATGGCTTCTTCATTGATGAATGATACACATAAATATTATTGTCTACGTTTTATTGTATTGATGACATTTAAATTATTGTCCACATTTTTTTAATGTTAAACCCACTGTGCATTGTATTGCTAGCCTTCTTGTTACACTAGATCCAGCTTCAGTACTGGAATGATATATACATGTATTCAAAATAATATTAAGATTGCTTTTTCCCAATACTGTTAATCTCTTTATGCAATACTGTTGAGATACGAAAATGATATCAGCTGAAACCAGTTTTGCAAGGGTGACTGGAGATCAATCGAAAGAGCTGAAGGTAAATAAATAGTTTATGCAAACATTTGCAGTAAATCTTAAAGTCTATATCTTCACTTGTTGTTGCAATGCATATAAAATAAGTTGGCTTAAGGCCCCAGTTAAAGCATTTACAAAATGAGCGATATCAAAGAAAATATGGGAATCCCCAAAACTTCTCGATAAAACTGTGTGTGTAAACGAGAAACCCTTTCGATATCGAGAAGTTCTCAGTTCGGGCGCCAGATATCTGGCTATGCTAGATATTTTCCTACCAGCGGACTGTGTCTCGTGTCACCTTGGGTGATGACAGGGCAGCGCCTTTGATCTTGCTCCAGGCGGAGTTAAAAATTTAGTTAAAAAATTTTTTTATTAGCACTCGAATCGTAAAACAAATTACGTATTCGTAATCAGCGACTCAAAATTGATAAAATTCATGGTGGGACAGCCCAATAATGCCAAACCACGAAGTTTAATTTACTTTTGTGTTTTGTTTTGTTTTTCACTATTTCCCACTTGGCCCATCCCTGCGTTTTGGAAATCTAGATCTGTGGATTTTGATTGTAATGTATAAGCTGCATTATATGTGTGTGCCTCACTGTTAAGGAAAATATTTATCTATATTCTTACATGTATACATTTTGTCTACATTTTACAGTCATATGTGTGTCAATTTTACACAACACCCTGTTCTGATGCAGTAGCTGGTTCTTGAGAAAAATTATATATACATGTATATTCATTCAGCAAGAAACCACTTCAGTTTTTACTTTCATGTACCGGTACCATGTTGCCTTTGATCGCCCAGTAAATTTGCATTTTTTGTTGGTGTTTAAAATGGAACAAATGTGACAAACATTTGTGCTTTTAAAACTATTACTAACATTAATATGTCGGCATGCATTGAAAAGTTTTCTAACAGTGTTAAATAACAACACTCCATTGAATCGACTGCTGTTTTCGATTCGTTTTTTAACATTGGCACATGATTTGATATCACTACATGTATTACTGCTTTGGCATGGCAATTGAGTTTTTAATACATATTGGAAAGTTATGTGATGTTAATGTTAGCTTTTTATTTATCATTGTGTCAACCATTATTTCATCAAACCTTTTATTTTTTTCTGATAGCCAAGTTTTATCATGTGTTTGATGGCTTTTTTGTATCATGGTGCATACGTCTTTTCATCAAAACTGTTAAACTTTTTTTCCTGATAGCTAAGTAGATACAATTTCTTTGTTGATGTCAAACATTTTCTACTCTTTATTATCTAATTTAATATAAAACAAAAGAGAACTGCTGTGATAAACATGGTATCAAGACACATTTAAAATTGAAACCAAAACTATCTGTCACTGTGTCATTGTATTAATCTACTGGTCGAATACACTCTAAATCTTTTTCACATTTACAAGCCCAGTGGACTTTGACTAAGAACTGTCTTTGTCTAAAAATCCACAATTTTTTACACATGTATTTATGTATTATGAAAGGAATAGCTTACTGGTGCAATGGTTTAATGTTTTACTGCAAAGACTATGTAACCAAATCATCGCCTTTCAAGTTATACTGCTGTGTGATTAACTTTCTTGTACTCTGAGACGGGTAAAATTCTTTATTAAAAGTATTGTCTTAACAATTACCTAACCTTCTCTTTCTATTGTAATATACACCAACAGTGTAATGACTTCATGACAATTACATCAACAAGAGTTTGTATTTTTTCAAAGGTTAATCTGCTGATCTTTTTGTTTTATTTATATGAACTTACTAAGTTATTGACTGTGCTAAATCGTTGGAAGCTAAATTTGCTTCTAATTTTTTTAAATATGTTACTGTTAGTGCTTATGCAATTTTACACATCTATGTTTATTTAAATTTTTGAATAATTATGTGAACTGTTCAGGGATATTGATAATTTTAGAAATTAAAACACAACAGTAAGCCCACAAGTAGACTCTCATTCTTGTGCTGCATAATTATTATATGTGATATGAGAGAATTTAAATATAATAAATGGATCTCAATTTCCACTTTCCCTTCCACAAGCTGGGTTAGCTGGCTCCTATTATTATCACTGTGAATAAAATTATAATCATCATCTACATAATTGATTTTTTATCAAAATAAGTTGTTTACAGGCAGCATCACACAATAAAGAAATGATCAGCTAAACTGGGTTAGATCTAGCCATCAGAGAGGCATCTGTTTAGATTCTAGTTAAAGTGCACCCTCTGCTTTCCTTTTTTGCACACCAAGAAAGGCTGAATCCTAAACCCTTCTATCTTTCTACTAGTACTACATATCTTCACGGGCTACAATTTTCGGCTTAAAATTGTTTGCTAGTTTTGAGACAATGAATAAAAACTGTTATATTTCCTTTTTTTTTGCCTTATATATATTCGACACAAGTTTCTAATAAGATAAAGCAAAAACCTATTTGCCCATTTTAAATCAGAAAGTTTAGTTGGATGATCTTATTTTCACCTTTACGATACATCACTTTCTTTTCGGCATAAGTCTCACTTAGCACTATGTGTTTGTTTTGGTTTCAATTAGAATGTATCATTCTACAAAGCTACTGAGCACAGTGGTTACTACAAAGAAAACCTTTCTACATCACTTTAACCTTTTACTTTTAGATTACTATTTTCAAAGTTGTTGATGAAACAGATGTTCTCATTAAAAAACAAAAAAAAATTAACCTCTTCTGCATTCAAGAGAGGAAATCCATTTGGTTGGTTGATTTAAAAAAAGTTACACATACATCCATTCTCCCCTAAAATTTTGGGGTAATGCAGTCTGAGTAAGCCTTGATGTGACTTTTTTTATGACTTAAGAAATACATACATCTACATATATTATATTCCTTTTAAATCTTTGAAATCCTGCTAAAGTGCTATATAATAGTAATACATAACTAATGACTCATTAGTAACCACATCCAAATTGTAAAAATCTCTCTTTACCTTGTACATGAATTGGTAAATTCAACTTATTCAAAAGGCTCTGTTGTATGATGTGCTCTGTGCAACTTCTATTCAGTTTACTCATGCATAGCAAATCCTATCTAATCCATGAATGAACATTCTGTGCAAGTGTACTGTGGAAACCTCACAAAATGAAGTCTGGTACCGTAATTCGAATTTCTCTTAAAACGAATTTTGCAAGAGAATAGGTAATTTTTCCCTCTTTAGCTCTATTAAAAATAGACTCATTGGGTTGGGAGAAGACTGATATAGAAAGAAAACAATAGGAAACTATCAATAACCCAGTTTCTCATAAAGGTACAGTTCTGTCTACTAATTTTAAAACTTCTGTGGTTGAGGTATATCCCTTCTGGTATTCGAATTCTCTTAATTCAAAGTTTAGGTCAATTGCCAAACAAGTGAAGTCGAATTATGAGGTTTCCACTGAAGTTATTTTTATTTGAAGGGCCTGTACATGTACAAAGTTTTTTTCCCAGACAAATTAGACGTAAAGGCATACTCCCATGACTTCTATATTATTAATTTTAGCTAACCCTCACTTCTTGATCAACATTCATGGGTGAAAAACACCCTGGTTGTGAAAAATTTGTGTGATTTTTTTTATTGGTGCCAATTATAAGATAAAAATCATTATGTATTCCTCAATTTGTGTTTTATGCTTTTATCTATGTTGTTCGTTACAAAAAAAAAATATTGATTTTTTTTGTGATTTTTTTTTCTGAACTAATCTGTTTCCTTGAAGCTAATCTATTCGTGGTTGAAAAACACTTGTAAATAATTGTGATTTTCACCCACGAATGGCTTATACTAGTGAAATAACGAGTGGCAGTGAAGGTTAAGATATTCTCTAGAAATGCTAATGAATGAACAAAAAAAAAGAATAAACTTTCAGTGGCAGACTGGCAGCCTTAACTTTCCCGCTTGTGAATCTTATTTAAATCGCTCAATGTACAAACTGCAACAAACATAATTTAAAATCAGAAGAAAAAAAGGCACAACTATCATTTCAGCTCAGTAACAAGGTAACTTTATTGATAAAATTTTAGTATAGGGATCCCCTCCACTATGTCATGAAACAAGAAAGGGAATCCGAAACACAAAAGGCCAGCATGTCTTTTGAATAATTATATAGTTCTCAGCGCATGTAAGAAAAAATCAACATGGCATAAAGCAAATCGACTCACACGTGTAAGGCGTGGCCATACAGAACCAGCAACAATGTAGTTGCTTGACTCATAAAAAGAATATTACTGTATGCACAAAATAAGGAATTTTTTTTACATCTTTTAACAACAGAACATCTATTGACAAAGGCCAGATTTCAATATGACAAATTATGCAACACAATCTTCAAACACAAAACTGATCTATTGAAACATGCTCTCTGCTCAATTAAAACATTTTAACAATTGAAATCTTACAGAATATTCAAAGAAAGAGTTTTAATTTCTTGCTAAATACAAAATTGTAACGCCCTCCTGGTTTCTATTCCTTTTTTTTTCTTTAGCGCCATTTCACCGTTCCTGAAGTCCTAGACTACTGTAACTTTTTACAAGCATTTTATTTTCAAAAGCAAGGAGGCAAAGTTCTGATGTTACAGGAATGAAACCCAAATCAAGATTTCAGAATCATGGCACTATGTTATGGATAATTTGAGGGGAACCTTTTGATTGGCAATTAGGAAAAAGGTGTAATATTTACATTTAGTATTGCAACCTTAATTAAGGTATGAAAATTCTTTCATTTGGCTGTAAAACTAAAGCGCATAAAGAAAAGCAACAAATCAAGTGGAATTCAAAGTAAATTTGTAACCTTGCACACAGTCAAAGCACAATATAATATGGTTAGCGACACCAAAATAGGTGAGATAGAAAAGGAAATTATCCTAAGCCCCTATAGAGTATAAAAATAATGTAAAATAAATACAAAGAAAACAAGTTGATGCACAGCACAACCCTGTAACATCTGCATAAGGTCCTACAACAACAAAAAAACACAATGAAAAATAGCAAACAAATAGACAACTATCCATCAACCAGAACTTACAAACATTGGCGCCACACTAAAGTGTCCACGACAGTTTACAAAAACTACCAAGCTATATGCGTTCACATATTAAATATATATGTGTTAAATGGCTATATTAGCCCCTAACTGTAGGATTAATGTAAGTGACATGAACAAATGGGCTATACAAATAAAGCTGTTAAAAACAATAAAATCTTGCTTCTTGATGTGATAAAAAAAAGACAACCACCAAATTAAAATTCACTGCGTTAAAAATAACCTGAAGAAATAAGAAAGTCATAATTTTATAAAATGAGAGTGGATAGATGGACATTGGATTCTTTGTAACAATATTTCTGTTTAGATTGGTGTACCCCAAGCAAATAAAAAGCCTTTTAGACTGTCATAAACTTGATAATTGCATAGATGCAGGTAAAGAACGCATTTCACACACTGAGTGCTCAGACTATGTGTATTTTTCCATGGTCAGGTAGTCTTTATTCGCTTACAAAAGATTGGCCTCACAGTTCATTGTGATAACTTAACAGTCAGTCTAATACAGTGTAGTGTTGCAGAAAAGAATTTACACTAGCGATAATTGCCTGTCACGAGTGTAAATGTTTTGAGGGTAAACAAAATATTTTTAGAATAAGAGAAAGATACTTGATTTTTAAATGTCTAACCATTCGGAATTGTACATTTTTTTTTAAATCTATGACTAGATATGAATATGTTGTAAATTTGTGTAATCTAATCCCCCCCTCCCCCCATTCGTTTAATTTCCTCAATCCAGCCCACCACACTGACTATCTATTAAAAATGGATGGACCATAGAATAAACACATCCACCTTCCTTTTTGATTGAAATTGGACTATTTAGTAATATCACATAATTCCTATTTCTTTTTTGCTTGTTTTTTTGTCACAGACACCAAATTTATTTCAAACATATCATCTTAATATTCTCTTTCTAAGCAAACTTCAAAAACAAATTTTGTACATGTATCTTTCAAAACCTGTAGCTCAAGATACAGCCAGAATCTTTTTTCTCCCACTGTAATATGTAAAACAGCATTCCATACCACACAGTCATGTACCAAAAGCTTAAGAATCTATGTTATACCATAGTCACTGTAGTGTATGAAGAATGCTTTAAATTTTGAAATTAAAAACAAACTAACAAACAATTAAAGCAAATCACTGGATACTAAAATAAATAGCAAGAACAGTCTTTTTTATGTTTATTTAATCCTTCATTTACTGACTAGTTTAAATATCTGACAATGGCAATTTACTGACACCAGGGGCATAACTCTATACCGATGTTTTTTTCAAAAGAGACAAAATTATTAATGAAAAAAAAAATGTTTTAGAAAGAAAATTGGATGCATTTTCCAACCAGATACAACTTGACACATTTATGGTCTAAGAAATATTTGGAAAAAAATAATTAAAAAGTCAAATTTTTTCCTTGCACTACAAGTGTGGTTTATTTTCGTGAACTTTGTGTGATCTGTGAATTTTTATGTGTTCATTTTTTTGCTAACATTTCACACATTGAGAACAAATTATTCACAGCAAATTCATAGTCTGTCAGAGCTACATTTGCACTGTTCCCGTCACCTCCATTGCCCCTTACATCTTCTGGATCTACTTCAATATCACTTTCTCCATTATCTCCTTCGTCCTCATCTTCAAGACTAGCTTTTTGAGTAAGCTAAGCAAGAAAACGAAAGGTCATTTTGATGAGATGATACAGAACTAAATCGCTAACGAGACCAATATTTCGGGAGCTGTAAACTGAAACTGTTCGTTGGAACTTCTATTGATCAAAAGAAACCTGTTTATTAATGGATAAAATGGTGTTCTAGATGTTTATTGTGTACTTTCAACATGTATGCCGAGTATATCTAATATCAAATGTGTTTACTTTTGCAAAAGAGTACATAGTTGATAGGAGTTTTTGTACAAATTGTAACTCGGCAACCACATTATATTTTCTAAAGTGGTAAAGGGCTATAGAAGGTAGAACTCTTCATTGACGATGTGTAAATCTTCTATGTCCAGAGGAACATATATTTATAGCTCTAATCCGATCCCGTAAATAAAACCAGCGAGCGATGTACTAAAGTATTGGTTAAAGCATGTTTAATGAGATGACAAAGACAAATTTTGAGAAAGCAAAAACATTCCGAACCCCATTTGAGCAGTTTTTAAGGCTGAATGAAAAGAGAAAATTGAACAAGCACTATATTATGTCACATTGACAGTGAAATAAGACAAAAGTTTTGAACACGATGACATAATTAGGCATCCTCTGCCACTCCGTGAGAAAACAATGTATACATAGATTTAACACTTAAACTGCCTACTTTGACAATAGTCAAAATCTGTATGGGGAATTTCCAAAGATTGTGGTAAATTATCACACTTAAAAATGTGCAGTTTAAGTGTTAAAACTATTCAAACGCAGAAAAATACTGTAGTGCCCTAATTCTTTCTCCATTCAAAACATGTTTAGTAGCATCCAGGATAGTGACCCATTCTGCATATTGAATAAGTTCACATTTTAAAGTCTTGCATACAATTATCACAAAAATTTTATACTGTGTACACTTTGTCATACTACAGCAATTTTTCTCTATCACAACTAAACTATTACAAAACATAGATGGGATTTTCACAAGAAAGCAACAATAAAAATGAATTCTCAGTCCGTTAAGATAAATGAATTTGCAGGTAGTAAAGTAAGATAAATCTGTCTCAAAATAATTTTCCTTCTAAAGTCAGAATGTATTTAAAAAGAACAAAGCAATATATAAAATGTTCAATCAAAATGCTTAAATTTCAAATAAAATGCATCTTACATCACAAGGGCAATTTAACTGTAAGAAAAAAAGCTGTGTACATCCATGCTGTTATGAATTGAAAACAAGTTCAGTTCTTCTATAAAAAAAAATAACCATTGTTGCATATGTGATAACAAACACCACTTAAACAAATAAAAATTGCACACTGTGCTTTTAAACAAATACTAAATGTTTTTCTTTGTAAAGTTTAGCCTAACTGATCAGTTGATTCAAAATAAAGAGAAAATGTTCAGTTAGGGAAACACTTTACCATAGATTCAACCAAAAGTGTTCCTTACCCTATTAATTTTGCCTGAAAGGGTGAAAAAAAATAAGAAAAGAAACAAAGAAGCAGGTTTAAAATCAAGGTGAAATAACCCTTTACAAAATTAAAAAAAAAAAAATATTCTAACTCTACAACATTTCTAGGACACTCCAGTTTGCCCCTAAATATGCCATTTGCTTCACGTGGAAACAGCTTACCTCTTATCAATATTACTAAACGCTACATGGACAAAAACAAATTTTTTTACAAGTCTAAAAAAGCATAACATGATTGCAAAAAGCCATCTTGACAGTCAGAGAGGTGTAAGTCATAGGAGTCTAAAAAAACAAAACAACAAACAAATAAGATACACCGAAAAGATTGACAATTTTAAAAAGGTTTTGTATGATAAAAAGCTCTAAGCTTAAAAAGTAATCAAAATGAAGGGAAAAAAAGCATTAAAAGTGTATAATTATTCTTCAATGCACTTTAAGACTAGCAATTCTTTCTAAAATTTACCCTATAAGTGGCAGTTGTAAGATATTTGGGAAAGTAATGCATGTAATGTGATTCATCACAAATTAAAAACGGCTTCTCTGAGAAATCCTTCTAGCCGTCCTGTTCTCAATCATTCAAATTATGCACAATTTACAAGTCAAAGGAATTTACTATGATCAAATTGAGGGGAGGTATTAAAAAAAAAAGTTCAATATTTTTTTCAAAGCTTTTTCTTTTTTGTGTGCTGTGTAATCAGTACAAAACCCCACCAAAATTATATCAGGTGCAATTTTGGGGGTAAAAAAATGAAAACACTGTGCTTAAATTGAGACTTAAAAACTTTTAAGAATGAGATATGAATTATAAAGAACTTACATTTAATTCCCACTCACCCCTAATTCGAATTAACACAGATCTGTAACAGAAAACTCATCTTGAGTACAATAAGTATAATTATTTATCCTTTATCATAATGCAATTTCTAAAGCTATGAGATTTTTTCCCCATTTTTCGTGGGTTAAAAAAAAAAGTTTTTTTGCACATTGAAATTATATATCACAAACACCGTAAAGCACTGGTTCATCCCTAGCTGAGCCTGACTAACCAAAGCAAGAGCACATCATCAGAGAAGTGCCTGTTTTAAGACAGTAAGACCTGTCAACCAGGGTGAAACTAACCGGTTGAACCCTTCCTTAAGACTTCACTTGGGATCTCAAGATCGGGCCAACAAACAGCAACAAGAAGGAAAGAATACCACATTGAAAATTGCAGATCCAAGGATCTCTTCAAATGTCCATTTCAAACTGGGGATGCTCATCGTGACCAAACTTGGGATCTGGATCAATAACAAAAGGAAAGTACAAGTCAAGTGGTTATTTTTATTTATACATGTAATATTATTTTGTAACTCTAGTGTCATAAGATAATAAAATCAGTGCTGGACACCAACTACTTTGGAGGGAAATCTAAGTCACACGTGTCTTCCAAACGTAAGTTTTATGGCTTTATCAATCACCTATCTTAAACTTTTTCCCCTCAGAAACTTAAAGAAAGAATGATATAAATAGTAACACATTACAAGATTCCATCTCTATGACCACTTTCATTTGTGATGATAAAAAAAAGGTAAAGTCTCACACTGACGTGTCAACAAAAATAAATAAATAAATTACAATCATTTCACGCCTTTTAAAAATATTAAAACCTCAAAGCGCTTTACATGTTATACACTAAATAAATATATTCCAACAAATATATATACAGTAAATTAATCTGTGAAGTGTCATGTAATAAAACATTTTAACTAAACATTACATAATATACCTAAAAATTAATCTGTAAATGACATGCAATAAACAAACTTTCATCAAAAAATGTATGTAAAAATGTATCTGTTAATATCATGCTGTGTATATTCTCTTGTACGAACAGATATAATAAAGATTATATCAATAACAGCATATGACCACAAATGCCTAGAAATGAAACCTCTGGGAAAAAAGCAAAGACTATCACGAGTGCCATAACTTGACAAAAGCAAACAAGTGATGTGCTCATCATGGCGAGACTTTTTAGGGGTTTAAAAGATAACTTTTAAAATATACAAATTAACATAAAAAATATACCTGTCAACAGAAAACCAAAGTAGAGAAAATACTGTAATGCAATACCTTCATTGTTCTCATCCTTTGCTCCATCTTTAGGTGCACCCTTGGACTTGGTATCTCCCTTACTATCAAAGTCTGTAATTCCTGGAATCTTTGCCATATTGGGTGGGGGACTCTTGGCTAAAGGGGAGTTTCTCAACTGCATCAAACGAGACCGGTCGTAAACAATACGGGTACCTGCGCACACAAAAAAAGGGGGATAGGTAAGTGATCATAGCAGCTCCAATAACAAAAGATAGTCAGTGAAGAGAAATATCCTGTGTACAAAATGGAAAATTTCATCAATCAGGTAATACAAGTTTGGCCCCATCTCTTAAGATCTGATCATTTTGAATTTCAAGATGCTTCGGGTTAAGCAGACGAAATAAAATTAATCTCATCGTAGTTCATATCTTTAAGTATGTTAATTGTTTTGTTCTATACGCTGAAATAATTCTGGTGACCAGATGGCACATTATGGCTCAATTAAAAAAAAAATGTTACGTTACCAATGATGTAGAGTTTCACACACACAAAATACAACAACTTCAGTAATCTTATGTCCATAACTTCAACCGAGCACAATAATAACAATAACAAAATATAAAAAAAAAACACTTCCTTTGCCTGCTTATATTTCTATTAAAATCTTTAAGCTGACTTGAGGGAAGCTGTCTTGGACTATCATGTAATTCAATTCCCATTCCTAAAAGATTTTTTTATTGTACAATACTAAGTAATATTAGTATCATTGCTATTGAAAAGAAAAAATTCCGAGACCAAGATATGCTAATTTTAAGTCGTGTATAAAAAGTGCCACAACATGCTCAGTACACAAGTACAACCTGGCTGATCACAGACCTACGCATTCTTACTTAAACTATATTGATAAAGGAGCCAAACAATTACAAAAAAAGCATGTGTGATTTAGTCTTCAGATGGTGTTTCAAAGCTTCGATAAACTATTATTACTAATTTAGATAAATCTTTTTTGTATACTTTCTGTTTCCTATCTCTTTCACAAGTGTTATTTTCATTTTGTTTTTTTTTAAATTTACAATACGATTTTCAACATTTCATGATGCGCTTTATTAGCCTAAAATATTTTAAGCTCCCCCAAAAATCATTGTTTGTATAGAACTAGATCTAGAAATGTAGATCGTATTCATCATCCTTTCTTCTACTTGGAAGTAATGCCGCTTGCCTTGAACTGAATAAGATGTGTACTCTTTAAAATCGGTCATCATCATTCAGGGTGGACAGGGCTTTTAAATAAATTTTTGTTATATCATAGAATAGATCTAGAAAAATTATCTAGATCTAGATTCTAGGTCTAGATTTAAAGTGAGTGTCTATATGTTTCTGCCTTGCCTCTTCATCCTACACGGATTTGTCAACATTTTGCTATACACAAAATATGGTGTCTTTTTTATCAAAATTTTGTTATAACCATTATATCTACATTTTTGTTCAAATCAGATTCTTTGGTCTTACCTAACGTTTTCTGGGTCTAATGAAAGATTATTATGTTATGTCAAATCAGAAACACAATAGTATGTAGTGAGTATGGCACAATTTGGACAAAAAACACTACTCACATGTAGTGCCTCTACATATTACAGCCAAATTTTAATCTCTAGACCTAGCTCTGTCTGTCTCTCCACCTCAAACAGTTATCTTCATTCAAATATTGCGACCTTTTGGTATGATGAAGTTTTTGTTTCCATGCCCATGGCATTATTATCCTGATAAAATAAATTATTTGTGGTGAATTCTTTTTTTATGATTATTTTTTATTTTTATGAGCAAATTACCCAGTTTGCTTCAGTTAAAACTACTAATCCTATTGAAAGATTGTTAATCACTTAAAGTTATTAAATGTCATTATTAATTCAAAAATTTCAGAAAGTGGATGAAAGGACCAAGAGAATTAATCGCAGGTGAAGTTACCATTCTGTCACTTTTTTTTCTTTCAAATTACAAATTCTAAATTTTTGTCATGTTTGTATAGTTGAGATTTTTGAGAAGCCCAAGGGCCAATAAACATCAATCAATCAATCTCTCTCTCTATCCGTTTTTTGTGTGTGTGTGTGTTGTTTTTGGTGTGTTTGTTTATGTTCGGATCTAGATAATTACAATAATAATTATACACTAAAGACACGCAATGTTTGTATATATGACAACCTAACTTGACCCTGTGACCGACAAACCCAACAATAACATGACCCCAATGTCGGGGTCAACCATTTGTAAGCCACAACACGGACGAAATGACCAACTTCATGCCACATTTTTAAACATACAGAGTGTTGGAAATTTCAATAAAATTCACGAAACTTAAAAACAGGAAGAAGGCGTGTAGTGAATGGGCTTTCTGTTACATTATGAACATTATTTAGAGAAGAAAAAGTGGTGATTCAGCCAAATCAAAACAAAGTCACATGGTCGCAACTGAATTGTCGGCCATGTTGGATTCGAACCGTCTGCTAAAGCTAAAAATAACTGCACGAGAAATTATTTTTGCTATAGGCATTGACAGAATAAACTAGTACATAACGTTTACTTAACAAAATAAATGCAAGACAGAAAATTCCTAGCATGCACATTTACTTACCACCAGGCGTTGTAGAAAAAAGCGTTCCATTGGGAGTCGTGCCGTAATCTGTTGGGAGTTGAGATACATCGTTTAAAACAACTCTCCTTATTGAAGGAATCTCTCTGCCTTTGGGAGATTGTTCTTGGTTAGACATTTTTTTGCTCAGGCACTTAAAATATATGGAAGCTCAATAATAAGCAAGCAAAATGCAAGGTACCAGGCCTTTTCTCGTTGAGTAGCCCTATCAACCTAACACCAAGGATCACCCAATCAACAACACAACAGAACAACACGATGTTAAGTTGTGCAAGCCAGGAGTTTCGGGGGGTCAAATTTGCATGCCAAAATTATATATTTCATTGTAAGCTTCTTGTATCATAAAATAAAAACAACTGAACTTGCCCAAGTCCATGCTAAAAACTTTTGAAAATTATAATCATAAATTTCCAATTATTTTCCGTTGTTTTTTTTTTTATTTAACATTATAAATTTTTCATGCTTTTCGTTTTGACGACTTTTTGTTCTTTGCTTCCTGTTTCGTTTGGTTGTTCTCACAGATGTCTAATTAGCTATTTATACATCTATGGTTGTTCTTTATCTTCTGTGACACTGAAAATTAATATCCTTTGATCGGAAAAAGTGAAGCTTATCCATAGTTTACCGCCTCTTAAAAAGCTTAGAGATTAAAAAAAAAAAAAGACACAACAAAAACACATGTGACAATCAGCTCACACGAATGACACAACTAAGTGAAAGAGACGCATCATCCACTGAGAGTAGCACCAATGTTTGTACATAATAATAATAATAATAATAATAATAATAATAATAATAATAATACCCACAGTGTGGGCCCTAGGCGCCTTACAATGTTAATACATTCACCCACTTACATACAACTAATACAACATAAGCAAAATACACAATAGAAACAGAACTTAACCACATCTACACTGGTGACTAGGATTGAAAATGCTTTGTAAAAAGATGTGTCTTGAGTTTACTTTTAAACTGGTCTAAATAATAATAATAATAATAATAATAATAATAATAATAATAACAATAATAATAATAATAATAATGTACAACAGATTTCTATCAATAGCTATTAATAGAAATAAAATGTATATTGAAGTCCTCGGTTTCGATAGAAAAATCGTGGAAGGTCAAGGTTGATGCCCTTATGGAGGTGAAGGCCAGATCGCGTAATCAATAAGAAAGTTCGATTCCTCTCTTACTCACAGTGGCTGTATGAGTCTGACTACGAGATAAATGAGATAGGGGGTGGAAGGAGGGGGGAGATAACGAGAGGTGGAGAGATAGAGAGGGGGACAGACAGACTAGCAGTCAGAAGCATAGACAAGGACAGAGAGACAGGCAGACATACAAACAGATACACGGAGCAGAGGTATAATATCTACATACAGTTAGAAATAAGAATGTCGATAGCAAAAGCAAGATATTGTGGCCTGATCAGGAACAGGCTCCCAAGTAATACTTATAGACTATCGCTAAAGAATCAAAAGAAGGCAGTGTATAAAGATATTACTCTTTTGTTTTTAAAATTGAACAACATCATAACAAAAATGTAAAAAAAAATGCTAAACCCTCTCTACCTTTCCTGACGTACTTAGATTTAGAATAAAATTAATAAGCGCAGTGGAGAAAAAGGTAAGGAGTATGGAAATAGAAAAGTAAGAGATTGAGAGACAGGCAAGTATTTAATTAAGGGAGAGAAGATAATTAAACAGATATTCTAGGCCAAACAAACAGGGTCGCCAAACAAAAGATGTGTGTCTCTGAAAGTTGTATAGTAGTAGTAGTAGTAGTAGTAGTAGTAGTAGTAGTAGTAGTAGTAGTAGTAGTAGTAGTAGTAGTAGTAGTAG
>RQTK01001442.1:0-13083 GCA_003991915.1 Elysia chlorotica | reverse complement strand
GTAGTAGTAGTAGTAGTAGTAGTAGTAGTAGTAGTAGTAGTAGTAGTAGTAGTAGTAGTAGTAGTAGTAGTAGTAGTAGTATGTAGTCGTAGTAGTAGTAGTAGTAGCGGTGGTAGTAGTATTAGTAGTAGAGGTAGTAGAACGACAGCAGAAGCAGCAGTATCAGTAGGCATACAGTTACAGAACCATCAGTGGTAGAAGTACGTTAGCAGTACCGGTAGCTGTAGCTTAATAGGCCCTAAAAATATCTGCAATCCGTTTTCTCGGAATGGGCGCATTGTTTATTTGATCTTATCTGACGTGCATTAATAATTAATGCATTATCTGCTCAACTTAACATAAATGCGACCCATCAAGGCCATTGGATTTGTGGAGGGTGCTCGGAGTTTCGTGTGTCTGGAACTTTGGCCAACACAGTAACGAATCAGAGCAACAGTCTGCACTGAAGGAAGTGTGAGAGGGTGAGTAGCGGATGGAGTGGGCCAGAGCTGCTGGTGAGTCATCCACTGTTCCACTGTAGGCTGTGTGGAACTGGAAAGGAAGAAGTGGGTCTAGAGTGATAACTTGCCGTGTGGAATGCCTGCTAGTATTCATTCGATCTTCTTGTTCAGTAAGACCGATGTGTTCCGTCTGAGGTTCATTCTTAACTTAATTTTATTTAAGGAACTGTGCAGAATGCATTGCTCATTGTGATATATATTTAGACTCTAAGCTGAAATCAAATGCCTACTTATGACAGTCTTTCTAATATTACGTTAAACCATGAATGAAGTAGATAATTATAATATCTAAATGCCGGTGTAGATTACATTAGAACTATGTTCTAGGCTTCTAGCTATGCAGTGAGTTTTCAATTTGATAAATTGCACTGTGCCATCCTGCATGTCTTGTGTTCTGTTAGAATCTCACATGTGTTTAAAAAAATGGATCGATCGCTGCTTCTAGCTAAGGTATCATGGTGGAACCAACAACAGCTGCAGTTGTTGATCTAGGGCCTACAGTTCAGTCAGTTCACTTAGTAAACATGTAGGCTAAATTTAGACAACAGTAGGCCTAGAACCACTATAAGGCACGATTTCGAGAAGGAGTAATATAGTCAATTGTTTCTTAACCTTAGTTTTTTTTTAAAGTTGTGTACCTCCCGCTTTATCTCTCTTTCTACTAGAATTGGTGTTCGTATTGAAGAAAATCCGGAGGGAAAACTATAGCACCGTTTTTTGTTTTAATTTATCAATCTGAGAACTCTTCAAACACAGCTAAAGTTAGCATGCCTCTTTATTGTCTTTTGTACTCTGTTACAATTTAGATTATGTATGAATCGCAATCAGAATAATATATTTAGCCATTTAGGCATCGGTATATTTGAGATCAAACGATTATAATGCATGATTTACATATAGGCTACCCCTGGATAATAGGCAGCCATTGTTAGACTTATGGCAAATCACCAGATGAGTCAGTTTTTATTGGAAATCCTTTTCGGCATTTCTGTGACGTGGAACGTTTCCAAGAATGAAATATCGTTAATACAATGACGACACCATTCTCTTTTCCTGAAACTGCAAAATTGATGTAAAATTTTGCCCACCAAACGTTCAATTAAATTTAGATAAAGCCAAATTCATTTTACAACACTTTTAGGCCTAATATTTAGATTTAGGGTGGTTCGCAATCGCTATAGGAAACATTTAGCTCTTTATTTAAAAATCAAAATTTCAGAAACAAACCACCCAAAAAAGTTATGTGTCATTGAAGTAGCCGGCTGAAACATTAATAGCAAGTCATTGATACAAGATGGGACATAATATGACATGCTTTGATATGGAATAAGATGTAGCAGCTTATAACCTTGGTAGCATTTCTCAGAACCTGGAGATCCCTGGAACTTGATGTCTCAATAGAAGAGTAAACAATAGTTGGACGGGCTATTTTTGTGCATCACAAGAAAGTTCAAGAAGACATACAAAATAAATATCAGTGCTTCAAAAATTACGTGACTTAAAAACTTTTTTTGTTGTTGCCATCTGAAAAGGAACCAGCGATTGCACAACTTCATCATTCTCTTGTAGACAGCGTTGGTACTGTATCTAAAACAAACGTCTTTTTTTAGGCCATACTGGAGTAGTAAATTGATAATTAAGCAACCAGGAGTGACCCTTTCCCCTAGCCATGGAGGCCTCATCGGAGTATTTTGGAGCCACGGAAGATGATGTTGTGGACGAAGATTGGTACGAAAAAAGTGAGTACCCCGGTACATACATGTATTAAAATGGGTTTATAAAAACACCAGTTAGTATAAAATTATGTTTTTTATTTGTGTCTCTCTTTTATATTGCCATGTCCTCCATCCTATTCCCAGTAAGTACACTTATTACAGTAAAAATAATTTTAAAAAAATAACTACAGCATAAAAGAAATTCATCCCAAGTACATATTTTTTATATTCATTTTTTTTTTATCTACGAAGGCTTCAAAGTGTCTACATTATAGTTAGATTCTAGCTTGTGAGTCTAGATACATGCACGTGTAGAATTTTTACGATTATCGGTTTGTATTTTACTAACCTAAACACATACATGTATTTTGCTTTCCTATTAATTCGTATCTTACTACAAACCTGCTCTTTCCTTTTTACGCTTGTATTGAACGAAATTAAACATAATTATTATTAGGACTATGAATTCACCAAAAGGTACAGATCGTAGTTAGAAGACACGAACTCTGCTGTAAGACCAAGCAAAAGGAGTGAGCGAGTAATGCTAATTGGTGCAGCTTATAATTCTGCTGTAAGACCAATCAATTTTTAAAGGGGTGAGCGAGTAGTGCTAATCGGTGCAGCTTATAATTCTAGGCTTTGAAATAGAACATACGGTGCGCAAACGGACAAAATCCTCTCAATGTGACAATGTGACGCTTCTGTTTGTTACACATCTTTCATAATTAATTATCTATCTTTGAACAAAGTGTAATCATCTTTTGCGGAAAATAAAGCCTTTTTTAAAATCATCTTGGTTAAAGCAAGGAGACCAACATTTGATGCGGTTTATCCAATCTTCTAAGGAGGTTCACCGCACGTTGTATCCCATTTATATATAGCATAACGTATGCTGGGGAAAAGGGGGAGGGGGTAGCCCTGGGGTAGAACATCGGCTTCCAACGCAGGAGGTCCGTGATTTGAGCCCTGTCGATTTGCCTCTATCTGGTGGGTTCGGCGTCAGTTAAACGTGACGAGTTGATACATGAGTCATGGTGTCCCTGTCCTGTTTCGTGTATGGCAGCACAAAAAATTGTCAGACGTCAGTCTTGGAGTCCGTCCACAATATAGTTTATATAGTGCTGACGTTGGACGTTAAACCAACTCAAATACAACTACTTTATCATGTATGCTACACATTGTCGTATAGTGTTCTGACTATATAAGAGAAAAACAGTGATAGAGATGGGGAGAGCGAAAGAGAGAGTGCGGGAGCGAGGGAGAGAGAAATAGAGAGAGCGAAATAGAGACAAAGGAGCACAGAGAGAGACAGGAAACAGGGAGAGAGAGAGAGAGAGAGAGAGAGAGAGAGAGAGAGAGAGAGAGTGTGTGTGTGTGTATAGACCCAGAGTAGATCGTACACCCAGGCTCCCATCAGCTGGGTTATCGATCCTCTCACAGGCCGACAGAACCCGCCAGATTGTCTCGAGGTCTGGACCCTCCATTCACCGCCCCCACCGGATGATTCTAGAAAAATGATTCCCAGACATGTGACATCCCCAAATTTTCATCTGGAAATCCATCTGCCCCACAGCACAGAAAGGGCCCTTCCATTAATTTAAGATAAAGCCACACACATAAATAAACGTACTCAGACATTCGTAAACATACACCCCCCCCCCCCCCCCCTTCTCCCCTCTCTCCTCCCTCCCCTCTGTCTCTCTTTCTATCCCTTTCTCTCTCTCTCTTTCTCTCTCTCTCTCTCTTTCTCTCTCTCTCTCTCTCTCTCTCTCTTCTCTCTCTCTCTCTCTCTCTCTCTCTCTCTCTCTCTCTCTCTCTCTCTCTCTCTCTCTCTCTCTCTCTCTCTCTCTCTCTCTCCCTCTCTCCCCTCCCTCTTTCTCTCTCATGATTCAGCTAGACATTTCTGGAATTCGTTCACTTGAATTATTTGGCCTTGTAATCCATTTTGGCAAACTCTTGCACGAGCTGAGAATCCGTGACCTCTGGTGGCTACAGACGGCACATGTACCATGTTGTAAACACATGCATTCAATTACATTGTACACAGTATTTCGCCTAGCCCTCTAATGTAGGCTAAGTTAGTTAGATCTAGTAGGCCCTACCCGGTCCGCTGTAGTTTTGTTGAGATTAGCCACAATAGGTCTATTATGCTGATCCTGTGGTTTTGTCAGATAGCCATAATAGGCCTATGCTGATCCTGTAAAACCACTTATCGCCAGTGGACAGTAGGCCTACATAACGCTGCTCTACAGACTGTTAGGCCTAAGCTGGACTCAAATGTAAAAATCATAGAACATCAGCTGTTCTTTTCTATGTGTCCTTAAGGTACATACATTGTTTTGCCACCATAAGATGATCGTAATATTTCAGTCTGTATATAAGCTAAAGAGTTGTTGCTTAACGTCCAACGTCAGCACTATATAAGGCTATATTCAGGCCCAGATTTAGCCTTGGTGAGCTAGGCGTGTCTGGGGCCTAGGAGGGCCTCGGACCAAGGGAAACTATGAACAGATGGGCCTCAAGTTGGGGAGGGGGGGAATAAAGAAAGGAAGGAGAAGAAAGAACAACATCACCAAACGAAATGTAGCTAAAGGCTGTATTCTTTAAAAACTGGAAATAATATTATTGGACCCCTAAAAAGGGTGTAGCATGCAACATCCGAACCGATATATACAGGGCCGCGTTACCCGTTAGGCTAGAAAGGCTGTAGGCGAGGGCCCCACGCCTCAAAGGCCCCCACGCTTGCAAATACGACGTTTAAAAATGCTTTTAAACACACACAAAATATTGCTCTATTGTAAATTTGTTGTTGGTGTTGTTTTTACAGCTGTTTTTGCTGCTGACGTTGTGGACAAATTTGGACTGGATCTTCGAAACTGCCGTGGCCAAAGCTACGATAATGCTATTAAAATCAGGACGCCTCAGTGATGTGAAAACCTAAATATGAAAGAGATAAATCCCAAGGCTTCCTTTGTCCCCTGCTTGCCTCATTCTCTAAATACGGTTGATGCCGTTGAATGGTGCGTATATGCAGCATCATTTTTCCGGATTCGTCCAAGCATTGTGCAACTTCCTTTTAATTTCCACACATCGTTGGGGCTTTTTCGTAAAATGTATCGATGGCCCAACACCCAAATCCTTGTCAGGAACTAGATGGTCTGCCCGATGAACGTATGGAGAGAGTGAAATTTTGGTTTCTTAGCAAGGCGTCCAAAAATAGAAGGCAAAGTCACCGAAATATACAAAAACTTGCAGCAAGAATCAAAGTGAGCCATATTTATAAACATCTTCGCATTACGCAACAATAGGTATCAAATAACCGATCATTTATGAATTTCCAAAATAACTCAAAATAGTGCGAACCTAGATAGGACAGTTTACATATTTGCAGTGTAGGCTGATCGTGTGGGCTGAAAAATACTCTCTAAGTATCACTCTGTCCTATCTATGCTTAAAATTAAAGGAAATAAAATCACTTTTATCCTTGGTGTACCAAAATCTTTTCACTTCTTTCAATTCGGTGACTTGGCCTTCTATTTTTGGACGCCTTGGTTGCCATGGGATAAAGGCGTCCAAAAATAGAAGGCCAAGTCACCGAAATATTAAAATAAGTGCAAAGATTTTTGCGTACGAAGGGTAAAAGTGATTTTATTTCTTTTAATTCTAAGCATAGATAGGACAGAGTAATACTTAGAGAGTATTTTTCAGCCCACACGATCAGCCTACACTGCAAAAATGTGAACTGTCCTATCTATGTGCGCACTATTTTGGGTTATTTTTTTTTTAATTCATAAATGATTGGTCATTTTATATCTATTGTGTCCCTCTATTGTTGCTTAATACAAGTTGCGCAGCGCGATGCGAAGATGTTCAAAATATAGCTCACTTTGATTCTTGCTGCAAGTTTATGAATATTTCGGTGACTTTGCCTTCTATTTTTGGACGCCTTGGTCGAGACACTACGTTGCGTAATGATTCTTGCTCCAACTTCCTTTTAATAGTTTCCACACATCGTTGGGGCTTTTTCGTAAAATGTATCGATGGCCCTACACCCAAATCCTTGTCAGGAACTAGATGGTCTGCCCGATGAACGTATGGAGAGTGTGAGAGAAAATCAGGAAGGTTGTGAGAACGATCGCAAGGGTTCGGCTGGTACTTTTTGTTGTCAAGCGGAAATTTATTGCATCCGGTTGCACTCAGTGTAGAATTAGATATGGAGGAAGAGTGCAAAAGCCTATTCTTTGCAAGGCTCTTCCTTACCTTAACAGGTAGTACCTGCGCTGTTAATGTTACACCATCTTTCTCTCCCCAAACCATCCCCATCTCTCTTCTTCTTTTCCTATTTGTTCGTTTTGACTCTTAGAGTCAGTCTACGTTTGTCTCTCGTGTAGTGAGCATGTTTTCAGTCCGTGTTCAAGTACAAGTAGATTTCATATAATTTTTCATCGAATTCATTATTATTTGTATTAATGTTATCTTGTTTAGTAATGCCAGTAAACTTTGATATGATTAAAACAAGACTTGTTGTTTCGGCCGAATGTTGTGACTGTTGTAGGCGACAGCAAGCTTCTTATTTTCGAACCAAGAGACAATAAATATCCGAGACGTTCTATACAGCATGTATCATAGCATCACAATTGTTCCCCTGTTTCCATGTCTGTCGATCTCTCTGCCTCTCTTTCTTTCTCTTCGGGCGTATTTATTTGCTCTTTGAAACGTGTCAAATGAAAAATAAATATTAAGAAACATCCTTCTCAGATTTTAAGAATTTAGTGGTTTAACAATGTTCTCCCCTCTTTTACTGTCAATAATATTGTTGTGCACTTGTGCCGGTATAGGTTAAAATTGCCCTTTTTCCTGTTTTAAAATGATCTGATGTGCTTTCTTTGTTTGTTTGTTTGTTGCTTGACGTTCAACGCTAGAACTTTATGGGTTATATTGTAGACGGGCTATAAGACTAACGTCTGACAATTTTATGTACTGACATACACGAGTAAGTGCGGGAAGATCTGGACTCCTGTCTCAGCCAGTCACTATACTGACACCGATCCAACCATCAAGGGACGAAATCCGACAAATACATTTTGACCAATCGTGGGTTTTGAACCGGAAACCTCTTGACTAGGAGACCATCGCTCTACTACTGGAACCAGTTTGCGACCCACCCCTTTCCTTTTCTTGCAATATAGGCAAACAGCACAGTAAACCTGTACCGAGCTATGTCAACACGGCCCGTACGTTTAAAACCATCTAGAAACAGTGGCATATTGAACGTAGGATTAACGTCCCCTTTCAAAATTTGAATGATCTTGACTTGGCCGAGGAAGAGTCTGCTACCTGTGACTTACTGACTCTTTAGAACCAGTGGACTGTTTGTTTCATCATTTTGATAGTTAAGTAGGTAAATGTGTATACTAGCATATGGATATCAAGCAAAGAGTGATCTATTTCTAATTCCCTTTTATACACAGTTAGGATAGAATGATAAACAGAGAACCTTTTTAATTCAGCGCACTCAGGATACTCAACACCAAAGCAAATATTTGTGAGTCGATTCGAATTTCTCATTAATTTAAAACATAATTATACGATGGTTTATTTAATAACTTGTCCAGTTTCGGAGGGGGGGGGGGACTTTCAGATAAAACAGTCGGCAATGCTGTTGACTAGCGAGTAGGGGGTTCGAGGGTTCGAATCTAGGCAGGTGCCGCAGTTTAAGCAGGACCAGTTTGGCAGTTAAAGGCAGTTTGCAAGCAAGAATGGAGTGAGAGGGGATGGGATGAAAGGGGCAAAGTCTCGATAAAGTTTAGCTGTATGTAAGTGCATCTGACACGATCTGAGATAAGAAGATGTAGAACATGTGGAAAGAAAACATGACAACACATTACCCTCTGTGTCGACCCATAACTGCCGTAGAGCTACTGTTTGATTGTGTGCTGCACGTTCTATCAACACTGTTTTTTTTATCCAGCGTTTCAGATGCAAAGAAAAACAAACACCATCGTCTAAACCAAATTATGACCGCCGGTGTTTTATGTTCTCGTTTTTGTTTGTTTGTTGTTGTTTTTTCTTTGGCAGATAATTTTACAATGAAGTGTTTAACTAAAATTGACTCTGACTGGGAGTGTAACTGTGGAGGCAATATTTTCAACATCAATTAATAGAAATCCTTTCGTCGAGAGAAAGAGGGAGAGGGAGTGAGAGAGATAGAGAGAGAGAGAGAGAGAGAGAGAGAGAGAGAGATAGAGAGAAGAGATGAATCAGAGAGAGAGAGAAAGGGAGTGAGATAGATAGATAGATAGATAGATAGATAGATAGATAGATAGATAGATAGATAGATAGATAGATAGATAGATAGATAGATAGATAGATAGATAGATAGATAGATAGATAGATAGATAGATAGACTCGAACACTTAAAGCAAGACTGAATGCAGTAAAGAGAAAGACCCAAGCTTAGTGTTTAAATCCAACTTCACCTATCCGCAGAGGCTAGCCTATCTTTGTACTTTCAAACCAAGTTACTGGCTGTTTCACTGAAAATAATTATTTATTATGGGGAAGAAAGGAGGGAAAAAATGAGGACTGATTATATACGCACTTTACCAAATTATGTATTCTTATGAAGGTAACTGTCCTCATGATCAACAGTAGTGAATGTATCATGGGAATCTTTAACACTCTCTTTGCCTCTCTCTTCTCTGATTCATCTCTCTCTCTCTCTCTCTCTCTTTCAGTCTTGCTTTAAGTGTTCGAGGGCTCTATGTACTTGACAACGTAGGGGGATCAGCAACAGGCGAGGATACACGTTTCAGATAGCCTAGGCTACAGGCCAAGTGCCGAGTAGTGAGGAGGAGGAGGTAACCTCCACCGACTGAGAGTTGACAACTGACATCCACATTGCCAGTTTCCCACTCATACGACCTTACCTGGTTGAGTAATAGCAAAGACAGTAGAACAAACCCGGTACATTGTTATAGGTGCAGTGTCTGCCCAGTTGTTCACATGGATAAAGTAACTTAACGAAGTCATAAGAATTGACAGTGCAGCTTCTTTCGTGCAGTATTGTTGAAGTGGTATTAAATTTACAATGTGTTTGTATTAATTCATAAAGTCAAGTGTGACTCGACTTATTAACATTAAGCATTAGATTCCACTTTTCTCACCGAAGGAAGTAAATGTGTCTTACAATATTGCTCTCCGCAGTTCGTTAAATTATCTGTGGGTTTTTTTGGTGTGTTTTGTGTTTCCTTTGTGGAAACATACTTAGAGACTAGAAGCTCTACTCATTAAGCCTCCAATTATTTCATATTTTTCCATAAAATAAGATGACATCGATTATACAATATTGCTATTGAAAGTGGTCGTAGGATGTGTTTTTACTAGTTCTATCTTTTTGTGTTTGTGAGTGTTAGATTTTCATAAAGTTCATAAGGGTGGTCCCTTGGGAGGACTATCTCATATTAAATATAATTTTGTTCGTCGGCCCAGATCTAGATCTAGAGGATGAAGCCTAGATATAGATATGATCTAGATATTAAACAAGTTTATCTTTGATGTGCAGTGTCTAGAAGTGGGACCTACAGATGAACTGTGTTGTGATCTTTAAAATTTCCGTCGACTTTTGCGTTTTTGTTAATTTGATACAACAAACGAAGCGGTTTCTTATTTCTTTTTTCTCGTTATTCTATTTTATTCCACTTTCTATTTTTAAAAAATAACTGGGTGCGTTTGATTGATCATATTCGATGTTTCCTTATGAACAAACCAAACCATAGAACATATATTTGCAACAACAAAAATCAATAGATAGATCTTGTGATCGTGGTTCAATAACTTATTTTAAGAACAATTATATGATTTATGTTGGACACAATTTTTTTTTCTTCCTTCTACCCATCCTCTTCAACAATGTAAGCTGTCCTTACCGTGTCAAAAATATCGACGGTTGATCTATGGCTCATTTTCACGACGTGTCTACTTGGTAGGCCTATACTTGGCCTGTTATTTTTGGGAAGTTTTAAGGGGTGTTTGAGTATGTTGATGAACGAGTGCTTTGTGACTGCTACATGTTTGTACAATATACAATTTAAAACGTATGTTTTCTTCTACCTTTTCGCCCAATTTGTGTGCGGTCCTGAGTATTTTATTACTATACACCCCAAGAGTGGAATATAGAACGAGAAGCCATAAATAGGTCACCCTAATACAAGGTTGTCTCAAAGATGCAATGTGCTGAGAACATCTGCTGTGGTCAGTGAGTACAGAAAGCCCAGCTGAGACGGTGACATATGGTTTTGAAATCAATAAACGGTTAAAAACTTTCAGTCTTTGCAAAATCTAAATCATTCTTGAGAGTAAAAGTATTTTTACAACAAAACTTTGCTTCTTCTAGTATGTTCAAACTAACGTTTTTAAGCGAGCCCATGCATTTTTTCCATAGTTTCTAACAGTCTGTGTAGATTTAATAGCCTTTTGCAGCAGTAGATTTATAAAACAAGTGGGCTGACAAAATTTTTTTTTGTTTACCTCCCCGCTATTCCCGTTCCCGACTGTGGCTATTACCTGTATTTTATTTCTGTCAACATCCATTTATCATAAGATATATCAATAAATTTATCGATGAATTTTCATCTCCATCAGATAATTGATCTAAAATAAAATATTGGTGTATTCAACACGTAGGCTACGATGTTCTTTAGCTCTAAATACCTGCATGTTTCTCTTATTGTATGCGTCTTTTTGCCTTTCTCTCAGTCTCTCTCTCTCTCAACCTCTTTCTCAGTCTCTCTCAATCTCTCTCAGCCTCTCTCAATCTCTTTCAGTCTCTCTCAATCTCTCCCAGTCTCTCTCTCTCTCTCTCTCTCTCTCTCTCTCTCTCCATCCATTTCTCCCTCCCCCATTCCGCTTTGACTTTTGCACGTGGTCCACAATCTCCATCTTATTCTCGTCTTTCGTTATCTTTCTAACCCAATTTAACTCCTTCGCGCTCATTTTTATCTACCTTCTTTTCTGTGTTCTTCTTCAACCACTAAGCTCATCCTCATACCCTCTCATTAAGATAGTGACACTCATTCATTATGCCAATCAAAATGTCTATGACAAACCAGTGATGTGCGATCTCAACATTTTGCACAGTCTGCCCTATGATTTTCACGTCAGTCAGGGATAGAAAAAGCATTATTTTGCGCATGTCAACTTATGATGTCCCATCCTTATGATTATTCACATCCGGTTTGTTCAATTAGTTCGTCCCAGGATCGTATCGGTTCATGTTTGAATTTTTGAATGAGATTCAAACTTTAGCAGTTTGTCTTGGTTGAGGCATAATTTATGTCTGTCGTTTATTGTTTTATCTACCTATCTTTCTGTCAATATCTTCATCTAATTATCTATCCTTCTTAGCTAGTTTTGTCACGATCTCGTTAGCTGTCTGTCTATTTATCTGTCTATCTATCTATCTATTTATCTATCTATCTATCTATCTATCTATCTATCTATCTATCTATCTATCTATCTATCTATCTATCTATCTATCTATCTATCTATCTATCTATCTTTTCTTAGCTAGTTTTGTCACGATCTCGGTGAGCTGCATTGCATTGTACTTTAGAAAAAACACGTAATTATTAAATATAGTATTTTAAGCTATATGTAATCATTGACTCCACGAATGAAAATCATTTATTTCGGTTTTGGTACAAATCAGCTTTCTTTTTGGTAACTTTACCAAGCTCTGGATATAATTTTTGTATACATTTTGACACAAAAACGTCCTCTCTGTTAACGTTAATACACTCTAACGCTGATAATGTTTTCTACTGACCGAAATCTCAAAGGTTGCCCTGCGGCTAGATCGAGGCGTACACCCAAAGCCGACTCTATAAATACTGTAATCATGTACAATAGGAGATCTTGAGACACTGCAATAGGCGGAGATAGAGTCCACTCCGACACTACAGCCTACAGTGTAATAATTCATTCATTATTATCTTCCCCTCTTCCCCTAGGTCAAGCACAGGCTGTTTAAATGAAGACCAAAAGCGTACCTTGATATCTTCCAGTTATCTTATCTCCCATTGCTTGATCTCGCAAACAGCCATTAAACTCGGAAGAACACCGATCTCCTTGCACTTACAGGGAGAGGTATAGGTACATTATTTCAAACTGCAGTGACTAGTGTACGCTGGCGCTCATCACAGTGTGCTAATGTTTTTTGTATAATGTTAAGCCTAATGTTATTTACATGTATCTTTTTGTTCAACAAATTGTACAGTGCTAATATCTTCTTTGTAAGGCTGTTAATGTGTTTTAATTGGTCACACGGCAGGTAGAGTTTATATTAAAGGATGGAAAATTCACGGATGAACATTGCGATGGACCCAAAATATTTTAGATGCATGCTTTGGAATTATAAGTACGTATAAACAACATACATGTATTCTCTTAGGGTTGGGATCTAAAGCATTCGGATGGAGCCTTCATTGTGCTGGTATTCGGTTTATCACTAAGATGTTTTAGGTATGAACTAGATTTAAATGATTTCATATGTACGTACAAGGAATACAGGTATTATTTAAGGCTAATTTCTTCAAATATTTATGTGATTATTTCCCTTCTGTCAAAAAGCTTTTTTATTTAAATTTTTTTGTGTGGGGGGGGGTGTTGAGGATCGTCTACGATATCTCTTTCTCTTAAAACGCGTCATTTATTTCTTTTGCTCTGAATTCCTCTCTATATCTCTGGTTATATTCCACACACACGAACACATAATCTCTCTCTCTCTCTCTCTCTCTCTCTCTCTCTCTCTCTCTCTCTCTCTGATTCCATTATTTTTATACATAGCCCTCTGATCCAAGACACCAGCT
>RQTK01001441.1:69253-83205 GCA_003991915.1 Elysia chlorotica | reverse complement strand
CCAGAATTATTGACAACCATAGCTGCTTAGGCTGTGCATTGCTCATATTTCAAACATTGCCTTTAAATCCTCTATTTTTGATGTCGGGATTGTTTAATAACAAAATCATTTATAACGACAGTTTCATTTCACATAGTTATTGTTCAAATGTCTTCATTGTAAAACTCAGCAGAATGTTTTATGAACCAATTATTGTATAGATTACACACTTTTTTTAATTGCACTATGTGTTTTAAGCACTTATGTCTATGTTTTTCTACAATTACTCTTTTTTCTGTTAAATTGCAGAATGTATTTCAAAACATTCATAGATATGTCCACATGTATTCTATTTAAAATGGTAGTATGTATTTAAACTTTTCAAAGATATTTTCATTTGTATTTTCTTGTAAGTAGCATAATGTATTTACAATTTTCATATTATATTCATATATATTCTCATTTAAATAGCAAAATAATCTGCAGAATGTGTTTTAACTATTTATATATATTTCCACATGTATCATCTTTTAAATAGCAGAATGTGTTTTAACTTTTCATATATATTTCCATATGTATCATCTTTTAAATAGCAGAATGTGTTTTAACTTTTCATATATATTTCCATATGTATTATCTTTTAAATAGCAGAATGTGTTTTAACTATTCATATATATTTCCACATGTATCATCTTTTAAATAGCAGAATGTGTTTTAAGTTTTCATATATATTTCCATATGTATCATCTTTTAAACTGCGAAACGTCGTTGAACTATCCATACTTAAGAATTTCTAGACTTAACAAAAAAAGTTCACTCGCTGCAAACATTGATTGACCGTTTCTGTGTCATGATTGCTGAATCTAACTCTCTTACTGAGAGATTGACTAAAATACCATTTTAATAAGAGATTTTTTGAGCACCACTGTATGGTGTATGTCTTGTTATTTCGCCCTCACTGAAACATTATAATTTTGTGGTGTCCCTTCTTTCTCTCACTCTTTTTACAACCCATCTTCAGAATCTATATATTAAAAATTGATTCTAATCTGTATGCATGATTTAATACCATCCTTAATCGCTGCAATTTTTAGGCAAGTCAGGTTTTGTTATCATACTATTATTTTATAATGATACCACCATCCCTCGTTAAAAAAAAGTTTAAAAAACAACAGTTTCTTTTCAACGTGATGTTAGTATAGTTGAACAGTAATATTTTAATAGACTAGTTTGTGCATAAGTAATAACAGGCATCGCTCGTTTTTCAAACATTGCTTTTAAATCCTGTATTTTGTTGCAGGGATTGTTTTTAGTTACATATGTTGACAAACTTAATTGGAAACTTTTATATATATTGTTATAATTTGACGAATGCATATCATGTGTACATGTATATGTGTAATAAACTTTTTAAAATTTAATAATGTAACAAATGTTGAAAAATGCTTACTTGTCATTTATTCAAACCAGTTTGTTTATCTCAATACTATTATTACTATGTTGTTGTACACGTAGATTTATAATTCTTCCCGATTTTTTTTTAAATCACAAATTTGATAATGATAATCAACAAACACAGAATTTGAAGCACAATATATTTATTTGGGGTGAAGAGAGAGAGAGAGAGAGAGAGAGGGAGAGAGAGAGAGAGAGAGTACTGTGTGTGTAGCACTGAATCTGGATCCGTTAGTGTGTTTTATGTATTACACTAACTAAAATGTTTATTGTACTGTGCTACAAAGCCTAACTTAATCTGGATCCGTTAGTGTGTTTTATGTATTATAGTAAATAAAATGTTTGTTGTACTGTGCTACAAAGCCTAATTTAATCTGGATCCGTTAGTGTGTTTTATGTGTTATAGTAAATAAAATGTTTGTTGTACTGTGCTACAAAGCCTAATTTAAAAAAATAAATGATAAAATAAAATTTAATTTAAAAAATTAGGGACAATAATGTAAGATTGAATTATAATGAGATTACTTGTAAAAATTCTTAATTTTATAAGAAAACCTGTCGAGCTTACCATATATCATTAAATAAATTTATATGTCATTAAAATATGCACCAAGCAGCCCAATGTCGACTAGATAGAAATGTGAATATAATTCAAATGTATTTATGTGTCATTGAAATAAGCACCTAGCAGCCCAATGTCGGCTAGATAGAAATGTGAATTTAATTCAAATGTATTTATGAGTCATTGAAATAAGCACCTAGCAGCCAAATGTCGGCTAGATAGAAATGTGAATTTAATTAAAATGTATTTATGAGTCATTGAAATATGCACCTAGCAGCCCAATGTCGGCTGGATAGAACTGTGAATCGGCGCCTGCCTTAGGCGGTGTTTCTGGGCGATTATACTGGGATCATGGCCTAAATAATCTAATGAAAAATGGTAGGAGGATTAAAACCTGTCCAGTTTGCAAAAATCGTCTGGATAAAACTTGTGAATTTTATTCTGATGTATTCGTGAGTCACCGTTCCCGTACATCGGCGCCTGCCTTAGGCGGTGTTTCTGGGCGATTATACTGATTTCATGGCCTCATTCCTACCACTCACAGTGCTGAGTGTTTGTGAGACATAATTCAGCCGCCTCTGTCTGTCCCCGGTTAGGCAAAATCAGGTCATCCTATCATAATGAGTACTGCAGAGATTCATGAATCAAACCCAAGACCAAAAAAACATGTCTAGACTCTACCAACATAGATATAACTATTAGGGAAACACAATAATTTCTCGCATCTATTTTAGTTTCTGATTGAGCGTACAATAATGATGCTGAAAAGTTGTTTAAAAAAAAGACAACTAATTGATTGGAGGTGAGGCACATCTTAGCGATATAGATTTTGTCATTCTATTCGGAAATGAACAAGGGGAGAAATGGCGTACTTAGGAATCTGATACCTCGGTCTTACATCACCAGGTCAAAGGAACGAAAATGTTATTTAATATCCAACCATGAAACCAACGTACGTTTTATTTTCTCAGTGTAACCTAGAATGGAAATATGACTAGACATATTTTTTTTATCAGATCTAGAACAAAAAGTGCAAGTATGTAACAGAATCAAACCGTGTAATATAATAAAACAAAACATAATGTGTTTGAATAGCCAAGTAGTTTTCAGGAGAAATCATATCTAGGCAACCATGGTACAACAATAACCTTTTCACACCACTTGAGTTTAGGACTGTTTCTTGTGTGCACACTATTTTGGGGGATTTAAAAAAAAATCTAAAGGTTAAATTTAAAGATTTTGATTTTCATTATTTTAAAATGAAAGATGTGCAGAGATCAACTCCAAAGGGCCCTAGCTCAAAAGCATATCAACATGTTAGCAGCGTGATGGGAATGCGTAGTTAGAAATCTGATACCTCGGTCTTACATCACCAGGTCAAAGGAACGAAAATGTTTTTTAATATCCAACCATGAAGCCAACGTACGTTTTATTTTCTCAGCGTAACCTAGAATGGAAATATGACTAGAGATATTTTTTGTATCAGATCTAGAACAAAAAGTGCTGGAAACAAATGTATTGAAAGTAGATGTTTTTTTTTAATTAGTTTCTATGTTAAATTACATTTTTTGTACAAGAGATAAAAATGTGCCTGACAAAAAATACACAATTTCTGTTCAAAATGATGCTAGAATTATTGACAACCATAGCTGCTTAGGCTGTACATCGCTCATATTTCAAACATTGCCTTTAAATTCTCTATTTTTGTTGTCGGGATTGTTTAATAACAAAATCATTTATAACGACAGTTTCATTTCACATAGTTATCGTTCAAATGTCTTCATTGTAAAACTCAGCAGAATGTTTTATGAACCAATTATTGTATAAATTACACACTTTTTTAAATTGCACTATGTGTTTTAAGCACTTATATATGTTTTTCTACAAATACTCTTTTTTATGTTAAATTGCAGAATGTATTTCAAAACATTCATAGATATGTCCACATGTATTCTATTTAAAATGGTAGTATGTATTTAAACTTTTCAAAGATATTTTCATTTGTATTTTCTTGTAAGTAGCATAATGTACTTACAATTTTCATATTATATTCATATATATTCTCATTTAAATAGCAAAATAATCTGCAGAATGTGTTTTAACTATTTATATATATTTCCACATGTATCTCATTTACTGCAGAATGTGTTTTGACTTTTCATAGATATTTCCATATGTATTATCTTTTAAACAGCAGAATGTGTTTTGACTTTTCATAGATATTTCCATATGTATTATCTTTTAAACTGCAGAATGTGTTTTGACTTTTCATAGATATTTCCATATGTATTATCTTTTAAACTGCAGAATGTGTTTTGACTTTTCATATATATTTCCACATGTATCATCTTTTAAATAGCAGAATGTGTTTTACGTTTTCATAGATATTTCCATATGTATTATCTTTTAAACAGCAGAATGTGTTTTGACTTTTCATAGATATTTCCATATGTATTCTCTTTTAAACTGCAGAATGTCTTTGAACTATCCATACTTAAGAATTTCTAGACTTAACAAAAAAAAAGTTCACTCGCTGCAAACATTGATTGACCGTTTCCGTGTCATGATTGCTGAATCTAACTCTCTTACTGAGAGATTGAATAAAATACCATTTTAATGAGAGATCTTTTAAACGCCACTGTATGGTGTATATCTTGTCATTTCGCCCTCACTGAAACATTAGAAAGAATCTTGTGGTGTCCTTTCTTTCTCTCACTCTTCTTACAATCCATCTTCAGGTTCTAATCTGTATGCATGATTTAATACCATCCTAAATCGCTGCAGTTTTTAGGCAAGTCAGGTTTTGCTATCATACTATTATTTTATAATGATACCATCATCCCTCGTTAAAAAGTTAAAAAAAAAACAGTTTCTTTTCAACATGATGTAAGTATGGTTGACCAGTAATATTTTAATAGACTAGTTTGTGCATAAGTAATAATAGTAATCTGCAGAATGTGTTTTCCACATGTATCATCTTTTAAAAAGCAGAATGTGTTTTAAGTTTTCATAGATATTTCTAAATGTATTATCTTTTAAACAGCAGAATGTGTTTTGACTTTTCATAGATATTTCCATATGTATTATCTTTTAAATAGAAGAATGTGTTTTAACTTTTCATAGATATTTCCACATGTATTCTCTTTTAAATAGCAGAATTTGTTTAAACTAAACTTTTCATAGATATTTCCATAAGTATTCTTTTTTAAACTGCAGAATATCTTTAAACCATCCATACTTAAGAATTTCTAGACTTAACAAAAACAAAAGTTCACTCGCTGCAAACATTGATTGACCGTTTCTGTGTCATGATTGCTGAATCCAACTCTCTTAAAGTCTGAGAGATTAAATAAAATACCATTTTAATAAGAGGTCTTTTGAGCGCCACTGTATGGTGTATATCGTGTTATTTCGCCCTCACTAAAACATTAGAATCTTGTGGTGTCCTTTCTTTCTCTCACTCTTCTTACAATCCATCTTCAGATTTTACATATAAAAAATTGATTCTAATCTGTATGCATGATTTAATACCATCCTAAATCACTGTAATTTTTAGGCAAGTAAGGTTTTCCTATCATACTATTATTTTATAATGATACCACCATCCCTCGTCAAAAAAAAGTTAAAAAAAACAACAGTTTCTTTTCAACATGATGTTAGTATGGTTGAACAGTAAAATTTTAATAGACTAGTTTGTGCATCAGTAATAACACGCATTGCTCGTTTTTCAAACATTGCTTTTAAATCCTGTATTTTGTTGCGGGGGTTGTTTTTATTTATTTATGTTGACAAACCTAATTGGAAACTTTTATTTATGTTGTTATAATTTGACGAATGCATATCATGTATACATGTATATAATGTATAATAAACTTTAACAATGTAACAAATGTTCAAAAATGCTTACTTACCATTAAATCAAACCAGTTTGTTCATCTCAACACTATTATTACTATTTTGTTGTACATGTAGATTTATAATTAAACTTACAAATTTTTTTAAATCACAAATTTGATAAAAATGATAATCAACAAACACAGAATTTGAAGCACAATATAATTAATTGGGTGGAAGAGAGAGAGAGAGAGAAGAGAGAGAGAGAGAGAGAGAGAGAGAGAGAGAGAGAGAGAGAGAGAGAGAGAGAGAGAGAAAGAGAGAGAGAGAGAGAGAAAGAGAGAGAGAGAGAGAGAGATAGAGAGAGAGAGAAAGAGAAAGAAAGAGACAAGAGAGAGAGAGAGAGAGAGAGAGAGAGAGAGAGAGAGAGAGAGAGAGAGAGAGAGAGAGAGAGAGATACAGAGAGAGATAGAGAGAGAGAGAGAGAGAGAGAGAGAGAGAGAGAGAGAGAGAGAGAGAGAGAGAGATACAGTAACAGACTTGTGGTAACTTTGATAACGACTTGTTCAAATTTACAGGATGAACATATCTGAAAACTTAGTCTTAGAAATTACATGAACTTAGATTTAAATGAAGGGGAAAGAAAAGAAAACATCAAACTATAACAAGTGTTAAACAATATAATTCTTTATCTTAAAAGAAAGTTCACTAAGCAAAAATAAGAGACCTTGGAAAACATTGATTTATAAAAATAAGAAGAAAATCACTGGGCACGAAGAAAAAGAAAAAAAGGAACAGTTAAAAATATAAAAAAACAACTTATAATTAACAAGACAAAATGTGTATTAGAACATATAAATTCATGTGTCAGACTATTACACACAAAAACAACAACCACAACACTGTCCAATAAAGAGATAAAATAAAGGTGAAGAATCTGCTCTGTTCTTTGTACATTTTGTTTGTGCACATCAACTCACTTTGGTGTGACGTTTAGAAACTTTGTTTGTTTGTATGGCAATGTCAGCGACATAGAATACAGGGTTTGGAAGGAAGGAGGGTGATGTCCTGAAGGGTGATGTGTGGGTGGGGGGACGGGGGGCATTTTTATAAGAGAGACTGGAGCCGCGAGCGACAGTTGAAAAACCAGGCTGACACCTGATGGCTTGTATCACTATAAATCAACCAGAATAGGAGCAATACTTTTTCATAACATAGGATCCCCACTCTTTAATGACATAGGAGAGGTATTTTTTATTAAAACAATTAGGAAATTGGTAACACGACTCAATCGAATGATTTGAAATGTTACCCAATAGGAAAATAGGTTAGATGATTAGAAGAAAAAATTTTGGTCATGCAATTGTAACAGTATATATGTAGGGTGACCCAAAAAGAAAATATGTACATTAGTCTTTGAAAGGTTACTTCATCAGAAAGTTTGTAAGGGTTACTTGATTAAGAAGTTGGTATGGCTGCTCGTGGTTTTAGCCTCCTGGGTCCAACTTTGGTCACTTGGCAAGAGTTTCTCCTCTCACTCGCGGTTCTAGCCTCCTGGGTCCAACTCTGGTCACTTGGCAAGAGTTTCTCCTCTCACTCGCGGTTCTAGCCTCCTGGGTCCAACTCTGGTCACTTGGCAAGAGTTTCTCCTCTCACTCGCGGTTCTAGCCTCCTGGGTCCAACTCTGGTCACTTGGCAAGAGTTTCTCCTCTCACTCGCGGTTCTAGCCTCCTGGGTCCAACTCTGGTCACTTGGCAAGAGTTTCTCCTCTCACTCGCGGTTCTAGCCTCCTGGGTCCAACTCTGGTCACTTGGCAAGAGTTTCTCCTCTCACTCGCGGTTCTAGCCTCCTGGGTCCAACTCTGGTCACTTGGCAAGAGTTTCTCCTCTCACTCGCGGTTCTAGCCTCCTGGGTCCAACTCTGGTCACTTGGCAAGAGTTTCTCCTCTCACTCGCGGTTCTAGCCTCCTGGGTCCAACTCTGGTCACTTGGCAAGAGTTTCTCCTCTCACTCGCGGTTCTAGCCTCCTGGGTCCAACTCTGGTCACTTGGCAAGAGTTTCTCCTCTCACTCGCGGTTCTAGCCTCCTGGGTCCAACTCTGGTCACTTGGCACGTAATTTTGGGTAGGGTAAGTGCATGGCCATGGTAAGTGCGAGTGGTGGTAGGGCCAGGGAGGACGGGAACTGGGGAACTGGGGTGTACGGGCTGCAATGGTTTAGTTTAGGCTCGCTGTACAAGTATACAAAGGATGGTCACAACACATAATTATGTATACTGAGCATTTAGTAGCAAACAAAATCATCATCATATCAAACAGAGTTTCAATTATGCTTTAGAACTACAATTTACGTTTACTACGTAGGACATAAATATATGTACATATACATAATATAGAAAGAAATGTTAAGATCATAAAATGATGACTCAAAAGAAGTATTCGCTGATAGAACAGGACTACTGAATCAAAGTTGCTGAGTTGCTTAAACGTCCAACATCAGCACATTTATAGGCTATATTGTAGACGGACCCCAAGACTGACGTCTGACAATTTTATGTGCTGACACACACGAGACAAAGAAAGAATACCATGACTCAAATCTCAGCAGGTCACATTAAACAGACACAGACCCAACCAGTAGGGAGCGCGATCAAAGCCTATAAATTCTGACCAGTTGAAAAAAAATAAACTGGCCACATTAATTCTTTGCCAATGTCTTATTGCTGTTTAAGCTTTAAATTCCAATACGTCATACGTTTAGTACTACATTGGTTAGGTAAAAAGTAATTGTACATCAAGTTACGTGTCAAAAACAAAGTACAAGGTCCTTAAAAATTCACAAAATTCACATTAAAAAATGACTAGTTTCTTGCAGTTTAAATATATAGCACTGACTCTGGATCCGTTAGTGTGTTTTATGTGTTATACTAACTAAAATGTTTGTTGTACTGTGCTACATAGCCTATTTTAATCATTTAAATGGTGAAATAAAATTCGTTTTGACGAAATTGGGGGCACTGATGTAAGATTGATTTCTAATGAGATTCTTTGTCCTAAATCTTGTTTTATAAGAAAACCTGTCGAGCTTCCCATATGCCGTTGTCGACCAAATGTGCTTGTGTCTGACTAGCACCTAGCAGCCCAATGTCGGCTGGATAGAACTGTGAATTTCATTCAGGTGTATTTATGTGTCATTGAAATATGCACCTAGCAGCCAAATGTCGGCTGGATAGAACTGTGAATTTCATTCAGGTGTATTTATGTGTCATTGAAATATGCACCTAGCAGCCCAATGTCGGCTGGATAGAACTGTGAATTTCATTCAGATGTATTTATGTGTCATTGAAAGATACACCCATCAGCCCAATGTCGGCTGGATAGAACTGTGAATTTCATTCAGATGTATTTATGTGTCATTGAAATATGCACCTAGCAGCCCAATGTCGGCTGGATAGAACTGTGAATTTCATTCAGATGTATTTATGTGTCATTGAAATATGCACCTAGCAGCCCAATGTCGGCTGGATAGAACTGTGAATTTCATTCAGATGTATTTATGTGTCATTGAAATATGCACCTAGCAGCCCAATGTCGGCTGGATAGAACTGTGAATTTCATTCAGATGTATTTATGTGTCATTGAAATATGCACCTAGCAGCCCAATGTCGGCTGGATAGAACTGTGAATTTCATTCAGATGTATTTATGTGTCATTTAAATATTAGGGATCAGTAAATAATCTAATGAAAAATGGCAGGAGGATTAAAACCTGTCCAGTTTGCAAAAATCGTCTGGATAAAACTTGTGAATTTTATTCTGATGTATTCGTGAGTCACCGTTCCCGTACATCGGCGCCTGCCTTAGGTGGTGTTTCTGGGCGATTGTACTGGTTTCATGGCCTCATTCCTACCACTCACAGTGCTGAGTGTTTGTGAGACATAATTCAGCCGCCTCTGTCTGTCCCCGGTTAGGCAAAATCAGGTCGTCCTATCATAATGAGTACTGCAGAGATTCATGAATCAAACCCAAGACCTAAAAAAATGTCTAGACTAAACCAACATAGATCTAACTGTTGGGGCGACACAATATTTCTCGCATCTATTTTGGTTTCTGTTTGAGCGTACAATATTGTTGCTGAAACGTTGTTTAAAAATAAGACAACTAATTGATTGGAGGTGAGGCACATCTTAAAACAATAAAGATTTTGTCATTCTATTCGGAAATGAACAAGGCGAGAAATGACGTACTTAGAAATCTGATACCTCGGTCTTACATCACCAGGTCAAAGGAAAGAAAATGTTAATTAATATCCAGCCATGATAGCAACGTACGTTTTATTTTCTCAGTGTAACCTACAATGGAGATATGACTAGAGATATTTTTTGTATCAGATCTAGAACAAAAAGTGCAAGTATGTAACAGAATCAAACCGTGTAATCTAATAGAACAAAACATCATGTGTTTGAATAGCCAAGTTGTTTTCAGGAGCAATCATGGCGCGCAATATTTTTACTTTTTTTTACAACACAATGTTATGGAATAATGATTTTAAATATATGTATATAAAATTACATAAATAAAAATATATAAAAATATATATAATTACACAAATTACAATTTTTAAAAAAGAAAAGAAAAGTCCTTGGCTTGCCATAAAAAGGTTTCTTTAAAATTTCTTAATATTATTATTTATCTTTTAAACAGGAAGCGAGTAAAGAATTAACATTAGAAAAAAAAACAACAGAAAAAGACCTACAAAAAAAGCAAAGACATTTATATAATAAAAAAAAAACACACATTAACAAAAAACGCACAAAAAGAATACAGTACAGAATAAAGTCATACATCACACATCAAGAGACCAACACAATCACCGAGGCTTCTAGTTCTAAAAAAAAGCCTCCCTTTAAAAGAGAGAACGTTTGTAAATTATAAGGTGGGCACTGTTAGCTTCTTTTGTTGCTTAATTTAACGTCGGATTTGAACCGCGGATCTTCCCATCTGGAGATCAACGCTCTACTACAGGTGAGCTAATTTGCTAAATGTGTAAAGCATGGTCGTCATTTGAAAGACTTAACCTTTCTTTTAAAAAAGTTCCAAGTTACTTAACCCTAAATGTATGTCATTGGAAAGACTTAACCTTTTTTTAAAAAAAAGCCCCAAGTTACTTAAACCCTAACTGTAAGTCATGGTTCGTACACTTGTCAATATGTTTAAATAATTTAAATTCTTGAATACAAAGTTGGTTTTTTTTAGTGGAAATTTTTTAACAAACAAGCATGCAAACAATTTCTAAGGAGGAGTACATAACATTTTAAAGAAAAACTTCAATTGTATGTGAATTGAAAATGCGGATGCAAAATATCACATAAGTTAATTATAATAATTATAAGTTGAAGAAAAACTCATTTCTTCATTTTAATTCAAAGTTTAAAAAAGAAGTGTGTGGTGTTTTTTTTTTACCCTCATATATACAAACGATATACTTAGTCAGCTGTTACAAAAAATTATTTTAAAATAGTTCATGGGTTATTTATATAATTTCTCTTGTTGAGTACTTTTAGCCATTCTTTCATTGTTGGAAAAATAGTAGAAAGTACAATCCCTTCTGTAAATTTTCAGAAAATAAGTTGTTTTTTTATTATATATATTTATATAAAAATTCTACAGCTGTTTCTTTTGGTTCAACTGTTAATGTCACAGGCAAAACACTTTTAAAGCATCACAAAATTTGTATGTAACTTGAGTCTCTAGCCAGCACTCAAAGGGTTAGAATATGATTTAAGTGTACCCAATACAATGTAAAGAGAGTAAAAAATGGTTTTTAACCCTTTGGCTCCTATGGAGCTTGAATTGGGAACGATCACACAGAGCCAAGTATAATAAAATTTTCAGCCCACAATCAAAGAGTTAAAAAAACGCTTTAGCAGCATATGAAAAAAATTATTTCTTGGAAAAAGAAAAAAAAACCCAGACTGAAAATGAAAGGTGGCATTGGGGTTAGAGATTCCAAACTGATTGAGCTCTGCGTAACTGGTCAAAATAACGCCAGCCAGCCAACTCTTTGTTAGTGTCATCAGGTAAAACCTAGCAAGTCCACCAGCTTAAAACTTGAGAAAAAAAACCCAGACTGAAAGTGAAAGGTGGCATTGCCGTTAGAGATTCCAAACTGATTGAGCTCTGCGTAACTGGTCAAAATAACGCCAACCAGCCAACTCTTTGTTAGTGTCATCAGGTAAAACCTAGCAAGTCCACCAGCCTAAAACTTGAGAAAAAAAACCCAGACTGAAAGTGAAAGGTGGCATTGCCGTTAGAGATTCCAAACTGATTGAGCTCTGCGTAACTGGTCTAAATAACGCCAACCAGCCAACTCTTTGTTAGTGTCATCAGGTAAAACCTAGCAAGTCCACCAGCCTAAAACTTGAGAAAAAAAACCCAGACTGAAAGTGAAAGGTGGCATTGCCGTTAGAGATTCAAAACTGATTGAGCTCTGCGTAACTGGTCTAAACTGCTTGCATTTATGTCCTATTGTGGAACCTAAAACAGAATGGGGCAGCAGATTTTATGAATAATCGTTGTTTGCGACGTGGGTGTGTTGTGCCAGTAAACTGAGCAGCTGAGCATTTTGAGCATCGCGGAATTCTCCTTGGAATCTGGCAGACTTTACCAGACTTTGAGAGACATATTGGAAAAATTTATCAAACTTTGAAACAAATAAGACACATATTTTAAGACAATTTAGTGGCAGACTTTACCAGACTTTGAGAGACATATTGGAAAAATTTATTAAACTTTGAAACAAATTAGACGCAGATTTTAAGAGAATTTAGTGGCAGACTTTACCAGACTTTGAGAAACATATTGGAAAAATTTATCAAACTTTGAAACAAATTAGACGCATATTTTAAGAGAAATTAGTGGCAGACTTTACCAGACTTTGACAGAATTTAGTGGCAAACTTTATCAAACTTAAAGAGAATTTAGTGGCAGACTTTATCAAACTTTGACAGAATTTAGTGGCAGACTTTATCAAACTTTGACAGAATTTAGTGGCAGACTCTATCAAACTTTGACAGAATTTAGTGGCAGACTCTATCAAACTTTGAGAGAATTTAGTGGCATACTTTATCACAGTTTTAGAGAAATTATTGACAGGCTATATATATATAAAACTCTTAAGGGAATTCCCTGTATTGTTAATGAGAAGATGGTATAACTGAACAGATCTATAAAGATGACATTTGCGATAGGTTGCGTTGGTTCCAAGCAATAGAGAGAAAAGAAAATTTGCAAGTACTTTTTTGTGAGCAATTCAGTCGGAAATAGTAGAAAAATATCTTTTTTTCTTTGTTTTAATGAACTGGGGCGGGCATTAACTAAGATAATTTATCCGTGAAAAAAAAAGATGGTTTGATGTTTGACAGCTTTGCATTAAGGTTCAATGATGATCACACATGAAAATCAACTCAACATTAGAACATTTATTCCCTTGCTAGTTCTTTAAGGCTCTTAACTTTCAGTGTCGAAGCAAAGCTTTGTAAAGCCTAACAATTTTCTACAACATTCATTTCAGTCTCAGACATTAATTTGGTTTTTTTACATCGTATACAAAAGATGATTATCAATAATTATTCTAAAAAAATTACAGTAAAAACATGCACTGTACATTGAGTAGGAAAAAGGCATTGATATAACCATAGTAAATCTCATTAGACTTATTCAACAAGCTGCGAGTCAATAAATCAATAAAAAATTGTATGATATATTTTCTGAAAACAGACGAGTTCCTTTGCAGATTAAAACAAAGAGAAATGAAGTGAATATTATTTGCCCTGGACTAAGTTGACTTGATTTAACGTCCAATGTCAGCACTACATACGTTTTATTGTGGACAGGCCTTAAAACTGACGTCTGACAATTAATCGTGCTTACACACAGAAGACAGAATGGGGATACTATGACTCCTGTCTCAGCCAGTAATATCATACTGACACCTATCCAACCAGTTACAGTGGGCAAACTAGGAGCAATCATTTTTTTGTGTGATTGAGGGATTCGAACCGCGGACGTCCCGATCTAACGCCTTACCACAACGATGGTTAAGACTTTTTCTTTTATCTTTTTTT
>RQTK01001441.1:55604-68850 GCA_003991915.1 Elysia chlorotica | reverse complement strand
GGGATACCGTGACTCCTGTCTCAGCCGATCACATTAAACTGACACCGACCCAAGCAGTAGGGGGCGAATTTGCCAGAATGGGGTTTGATTCACGGAACTCATGTGAATTCCTCACACACATGAACAAATCTCAAACAACTTTACGGCAGAGCTGATCGGGGTGTTACGCTACAGAAATATATAAAAGTGTCGGCCAAATCATTAGTGCGATGCAGCCCTTTCACCTTATTCCACCACACTGCTCACATGTTGTGTGGATGGAAACGCTCTTGTGCTAGAACCTTCTTGTATAAATCTGCGCAACTTCCATTTAAAAAAAATAAAACATCAAAAATATTAAATTCTCTAATTTTTTAAACTTCCCCCAAATAGTGCGAACAAAAAGAAAAGACTTTAAATCATTCAATGAGAAAAGGATAAAAGATGAGTTGAAGATCTACTGTTTGCAGTCATGTACAATTGTGGAACCTAAAAAAGAATGGGGCAGCAGATTTTATGAATAATCGTTGTTTGCGACGTGGGTGTGTTGTGCCAGTAAACTGAGCAGCTGAGAATTTTGAGCATCGCGGAATTCTCCTTGGAATCTGGCAGACTTTACCAGACTTTGCGAGACATATTGGAAAAATTTATTAAACTTTGAAACAAATTAGACGCAGATTTTAAGAGAATTTAGTGGCAGACTTTATCAGACTTTGACAGACATACTGAAAGAATTTATTAAACTTTGAAACAAATTAGACGCAGATTTTAAGAGAATTTAGTGGCAGACTTTACCAGACTTTGACAGACATACTGAAAGAATTTATTAAACTTTGAAACAAATTAGACGCAGATTTTAAGAGAATTTAGTGGCAGACTTTACCAGACTTTGCGAGACATACTGGAAGAATTTATTAAACTTTGAAACAACTTAGACGGAGATTTTAAGAGATTTTAGTGGCAGAATTTATCAAACTTTAAGAGAAATTAGTGGGAGACTTAACTAGACTTTGAGAAACATATTGGAAAAATTTATTAAACTTTGAAACAAATAAGACGCAGATTTTAAGAGGATTTAGAGGCAGACTGTACCAGACTTTGACAGAATTTAGTGGCAGACTATAACAAACTTTGAAAGAATTTAGAAGCAGACTATAACAAACTTTGAGAGAATTTAGTGGCAGACTTTATCAAACTTTGACAGAATTTAGTGGCAGACTCTATCAAACTTTGAGAGAATTTAGTGGCAGACTTTATAATATATATATATATATATAAAAACTCTTAAGGGAATTCCCTGTATTGTTAATGAGAAGATGGTATAACTGAACAGATCTATAAAGATGACATTTGCGATAGGTTGGATTGGTTCCAAGCAGGTTTACTCAATAGAGAGAAAAGAAAATTTGCAAGTACTTTTTGTGAGCAATTCATGTGAGCAATTCAGTTCGAAATAGTATAAAAAAATACCTCTTTTTTCTTTGTTTTAATGAACTGGGCATTAACTAGGACAATAATTTTTCTGTGGATAAAAAAAAGATGGTTTGATGTTTGACAGCCTTGCATTAAGGTTCAATGATGGTCACACATGAAAATCAACTCAACATTAGAACATTTATTCCCTTGCTAGTTCTTTCGGGCTCGTAACTTTCAGTGTCGAAGCAAAGCTCTGTAAAGCCTAACAATTTTCTACAATATCCATCTCAGTCTCAGACATTAAGTTGGTTTTTTTACATCATATACAAAAGATGATTATCAATAATTATTCTAAAAAAATTACAGTAAAAACATGCACTGTACATTGAGTAGGAAAAAGGCATTGATATAACCATAGTAAATCTCATTAGACTTATTCAACAAGCTGCGAGTCAATAAATCAATAACAAATTGTATTATATATTTTCTGAAAACAGAAGAGTTCCTTTGCAGATTAAAACAAAGAGAAATGAAGTAAATATTATTTGCCCTGGACTAAGTTGACTTGATTTAACGTCCAGTGTCAGACTACATGAGTTTTATTAGCCAATTAATACCATACTTATGACACCTATCCAACCAGATACAGCGGAAAACTAGGAGCAATCATTTTTTTGTGATTGATGGATTTGAACTGCGGACATCCCGATCTAACGCTATGTCACAACGATGGTTAAGACTTTTTCTTTTATCTTTTTTTCCAATAGTAAAAGCACCTGTATCAGATAAACCAAAGACTATTGATTAAGTGACATACTTCACAAAAAGAGCTCACAGTTCTTTTGATACTCTTATTTTTATATGGAAATTTGGAAATTTAGACAGTGGAACAATGTTAACTTTACACTTAGTTTTTACTAAAGGAAAAAGCAACCACGTCAATCTCTTGAGCCATATGTACATATGGAAATGTAGACATTTAGACAGTCAAACAATGTTAAGACTTAGTTTTTACTAAAGTATAAAGCAACCACCTCAATCTCTTGAGCCATATGTACACAAACTCCTCACAGTGAAACCCTTTACTGTTTCACACTCTCTGGGTGAACTATGGATTTACAGTTTTATACAGTATTTCTAACAATGTTAACTTTACACTTAGTTTTTACTAAAGTATAAAGCAACCACCATAATCTCTTGAGCCATATGTACATATGGAAATATAGAAATTTAGACAGTAAAACAAAGTTAAAAAAAAACTAAGTTTTTACTAAAGAAAAAAGCAACCACAAAAATCTCTTGAAACATATGTACATATGGAAATGTAGACATTTAGATAGTCAAACAATGTTGAGAAAAAACTTAGTTTTTACTAAAGTATAAAGCAACCACCATAATCTCTTGAGCCATATGTACATATGGAAATGTAGACATTTAGACAGTCGAACAATGTTAACTTTACACTTAGTTTTTACTAAAGTATAAAGCAACCACCATAATCTCTTGAGCCATATGTACATATGGAAATGTAGACATTTAGACAGTCGAACAATGTTCAGACTTAGTTTTTACTAAAGGAAAAAGCAACCACCTTAATCTCTTGAGCCATATGTACACAAACTCCTCACAGTGCTTTTGATACTCATTATCTTTATGGAAATGTAGACATTTAGACAGTTTAACAATGTTCAGACTTAGTTTTTACTAAAGGAAAAAGCAACCACCGTAATCTCTTGAGCCATTATGTACACAAACTCCACACAGTGAAACCCTTACTGTTTCACACTCTCTGGGTGAACTATGGATTTACAGCTTTATACAGTATTTCTGAGGCACTCTTTCCCCCTTTTTTGACGTAGCAATCGTAACATTCAGTATAACTTTTTCACATTCCATGATTTTAGAGACACAGTTTATACCAACGTGTCATTATGAAAAACTTGCTAAAATTAACAATGCAATGACGCTTTAGTTGTGGATGATTAAAAACATTATTATTTTTTTGTTATGTTTTTTTATTATTGTTTTGTGTTTTTTTTTTTTTTTTTTTTAATACACATTGATACCATATAGATTTTAAACACATATTTTTAAATTACAGAAAACAAAAATATGACAACAGGAAACATCAACCGCAAACTAAACTTGATGTGAGATGCCGCATATTCAGAGAGTGAGAGAAAAAACTTGATAAAAGAAACGTATTAGTGCGAGGCACTCACTCACTCACAGATTGCAAAGTGCTTCGAAGTTGACTTTAGCAACTGGCATCTTCAAGGACAACGCCACAGATTCCCCCAAAACACAAACTAATCTGTAAGTACTGACACATACATAACTCACATCGGGATCCAAGAGTAACTTTTAAAAGCACTACAAATCAATAGCATTTCAAACATTGCGTGACAATGAAAAACATTAATTGGTTAATTCAAAGAGCTGCAGTCACTGTTAATGACTGCATGAATATATCTATATATCTATAATTTATATATATACATAATTGATCTCGTTCTGTAAAAAAAAAAAAAAAAAACCAGGCTGAAAGTGAAAGGTGGCATTGCCGTTAGAGATTCCAAACTGATTGAGCTCTGCGTAACTGGTCAAAATAACGCCAGCCAGCCAACTCTTTGTTAGTGTCATCAGGTAAAAACCTAACAAGTCAACCAGCATAAAACTTGAGAAAAAAAAAACCAGACTGAAAGTGAAAGGTGGCATTGCGGTTAGAGATTCCAAACTGATTGAGCTCTGCGTAACTGTTAAAAAAAACGCCAGCCAGCCAACTCTTTGTTAGTGTCATCAGATAAAACCTAACAAGTCCACCAGCCTAAAACTTGAGAAAAAAAAACCCAGACTGAAAGTGAAAGATGGCATTGCGGTTAGAGATTCCAAACTGATTGAGCTCTGCGTAACTGGACTAAATAACGCCAGCCAGCCAACTCTTTGTTAGTGTCATCAGGTAAAACCTAGCAAGTCAACCAACTTGAGAAAACAAGAAGAAAAAAAATCACATTTCTCCTTAACAAGACACACCTACTAGGCTTTTCCGGATAAAAACTTGGTGTTAAAGAGGCTTTTTAAAAAACAGATTTTCTTTACAATGTAGGGTAAGAACCTAGCAAGTAAAAAAATGCTAAACTTTCTGCATTTCTTTTTTTCTTTTTTTTCAATGTGGACTTACTAGATTTCACCAGACTACATGAGAGCTTTACAAGTCAGAGTAAAACCACGAAACTAGGCCTAGGATGAACTAACCAGAGCCTAACCCGTTCAGAGGGACAACACTGTATAGTTTTATCATGGCTTGAAAGTGGAGAGAAGAGTGGGAAAAGAATAGACCAAAAGGTGAAAACCTTAATTAAAAAAACATCGGAACCTATTGCAAGCTTTAAAAACCAGAAAGGAAAACACTTGTCGTAGAAATTAGACTGCGGACAGGACATGGGTGAACAAAATCTAACATGCACAAATTAAAGGCAACTCAGGGTTGTTGTTGAGTTGGTTTAACGTCCAACATCAGAACTACGAGGGGTGTTCACTATGTTTTTAGCATGACAATGAAGGAATAAACCCAGAGACTTAAAATTTGGCACACTTACATTTATTTCTCTACATAGTCACCCTGCATAGTTACACATTTCTGCCACCTGTCCTTGACCTTCAAAAGTCCTTGAGAGTAAAACGTGTCATTTTGCGCTTGAAACCACTCTTCCAAAGCAGAAATCGATTCTTCAATGTCTTCAAAACGGCGCCCTTTTATGGATTTCTTAAGGTTTGGGAACAGACAGAAGTCTGATGGAGCTAAATCCGGTGAATGTGGTGGATGGGGAAGAATTTCATAGCCACACTGATCAGCTGTCTCAACGGCTTGTCGTGCTCGATGAGCAAGAGCGTTATCATGCAAAAGCAGGATTCCGTTTCGAAGCTTTCCCCGTCTTCTTCTTACTAATTCAGATCTCAGTCTTTTTAGCAACCGTGAATAATACTCTCCAGTGTTGTTTTCCCCTTTTCCATGTAGTCAGTCATTATGATGCCCTCACAGTCCCAGAAACAAGACAGCATGACCTTGCCACTTGATGGTGTAACCTTTGCTTTCTTTGGTGGGGGCGATGAGGGTCTTTTCCATTGCATAGACGCGTTTTTCGGCTCTGGATCGAATTGATAGATCCAAGTCTCATCCATGGTTACAATTTTCTGAAAGAACAAGTCGTTATTTGCTTCTTGTTCAAATTGAGGTGATCATGAAGAATCTTTTCAACTGAACCTACGCTGATCCTGGTTTCACTTGCTAACTGTTTGACTGTTATTCGCCTGTCCTGCTTTACTAGTCCCTCCACAGTGGACACGTTTTTCTCAGTCACAACAGATGTTGGCCGGCCTTCGCGAGGTTCATCCATCACTGACAAAAAGCCAGATTTGAACTTTCTCACCCAATGAGTCACCGTACTGTAGTTAGGGCACTTTTCAGCATAAACTTCTACCATCTGTTGATGAATTTCCGTGGGGGCTTGTCCTTTTAAGTGAAGGAATTTGATGACAGAGCGATATTCAAAGGCCTCCATGGCAGACAATTTGTAAACAACAAATGACAACTTCCTAGGTGTTGTTTTACTTGATGCGCTAAAAGGTGCAGAAAAAAATTCTGATTTCCCCCAAAGTTTGCATGCCGTGTTCAACATAGATGATCTAGCTACCCACAAAATTTCTTTACTCTAGTACAACTGCTTCAAGGTCAAGCTAAGGTCAAGCTAATGAACACCCCTCGTATATAGGCTATAGTGTGGACGGGCCTCAAGACTGACACGTCTGCCGATTTTTATGCTGCACCACACGAGACAGGGCGGGGATACCGTGACTCCTGTCTCAGCCGATCACATTAAACTGACACCGACCCAAGCAGTAGGGGGCGAATTTGCCAGAATGGGGTTTGATTCACGGAACTCATGTGAATTCCTCACACACATGAACAAATCTCAAACAACTTTACGGCAGAGCTGATCGGGGTGTTACGCTACAGAAATATATAAAAGTGTCGGTCAAATCATTCGTGCGGTGCAGCCCTTTCACCTTCTTCCACCACGCTGCTCACATGTTGTGTGGGTGGACACGCTCTTGTGCTAGCACCTTCTTGTATAAATCTGCGCACCTTCCATTTCAAAATAATAATACATCAAAGCTGTTAATTTCTCTAATTTTTTTAAACTTCCCCCAAATAGTGCGCCCAAAACGAATAGGCTTTGAATCATTCAATGAGACAAGGTTAAGGGATGAGTTGAAGATCTACTGTTTGCAGTCATGTCCCACTGTGGTACCTAAAACAGAATGGGGCAGCAGATTTTATGAATAATCGTTGTTTGCGACGTGGGTGTGTTGTGCCAGTAAACTGAGCAGCTGAGCATTTTGAGAATCGCAGAATTCTCCTTGGAATCTGGCAGACTTTACAGACTTTGCGAGACACATTGGAAAAATTTATCAAACTTTGAAACAAATTAGACGCAGATTTTAAGAGAACTTAGTGGCAGACCTTACCAAACTTTGCGAGACATATTGGAAGAATGTATTAAATTTTGAAACAAATAAGACGCAGATTTTAAAACAATTTAGAGGCAGACTCTACTAGACTTTGAGAGACATATTGGAAGAATTTATCATACTTTGAAACAAATTAGACAGAGATTTTAAGAGAATTTAGTGGCAGATTTTATCAAACTTTGACAAAATTTAGTGGCAGACTTTACCAAACTTTAAGAGAATTTAGTGGCAGACTTTACCAAACTTTGGCAGAATTTAGTGGCAGACTTTACCAAATTTTGACAAAATTTTGTGGCAGACTTTATCACAGTATGAGAGAAATTATTGACAGGTTATATAAAACTCTTACGGGAATTCCTTGTATTGTTAATGAGAAGATGGTATAAATGAACAGATCTACAAAGATGACATTTGCGATAGGTTGGATTGGTTCCAAGCAGGTTTACTCAATAGAGAGAAATTTGCAAGTACTTTTTGTGAGCAATTCATGTGAGCAATTCAGTCCGAAATAGTAGAAAAATATATCTTTTTTCTTTTTTTAATGAACTGGGCATTAACTAGAACAATAATTTATCCGTTAAAACAAAATATGGTTTGATGTTTGACTGCTTTGCATTAAGGTTCAATGATGATCACACATGAAAATCAACTCAACATTAGAACATTTATTCCCTTGCTAGTTCTTTCGGGCTCGTAACTTTCAGTGTCGAAGCAAAGCTCTGTAAAGCCTAACAATTTTCTACAATATTCATTTTTAGTCTCAGACATTAAGTTGGTTTTTTTACATCATATACAAAAAATGATTAGCAATAATTATTCTAAAAAATTACAGTAAAAACATGCACTGTACATTTGATGCCTAACAATTTTCTACAATATTCATTTCAGTCCCAGTCATTAAGTTGGTTTTTGACATCATATATAAAAGACGATTATCAATAAATATTCTTAAAAAAATTACAGTAAAAACATGCACTGTACATTGAGTAGGAAAAAGGCATTGATATAACCATAGTAAATCTCATTTAAGTGGAAACACTGGATGTCGCACCATCTCGCCCAAGCTTCTATTTTTTGCAGCGAGAATTTATTTCATATGAAAAGTGTTACAGTAAACAGAGTAGAAGCCTAAAAAAAGCCCGCCTCTTTTGTCGCCTCTCCCCATAGTGCTAGATCTAAGCGCTGCGCTTAGATCTGGCGTCAACAGGTGCGTGGTCGCCTGAAAGTTGACCGGAAATGAAGTAGGCCCGTATTTTGAGCTGGACATAGATCTGTAACCAGTGATCGTAGCGAAAATCTGAAAACAGATTCGTAATCAGCGATCCAAAATTAACAAAGTCTACGCGTACAGATGCTGAAAAAATGCATAATAAACAATTTCATAAAAAAATGTTTTTATTAGATTCAGACACCCACACATTGAAGAATGCACGGAATTTCCACCCCGCACACTTTCCATGCCGTATCTGTGTTGTGTTTGAAGTCAATACACTTTGGATTGTAGTGCCACGTATTTTGTTAGAATCAATATTTCAAACAAATCTATTTGTCTTCTATTTTTTCTTTTTGAGTGCAGCCATGTTAGTATCATCCATTGAAGTATTTCTTCATTCACATCCATCTCCTATAAGTATAACTGAAACAAATAAAATGAGACGATGCTTCTACTTAGTTCTAGGCAATAATAACACACACTGTGAATTTTTCTCGTCACGTGATTTTGTCGCTCTGACGTTTGGAGGGAAGGTGCGACCCTCACTCTGTTTCTACCAGCTCGCCCTTTTTTCCGCGCAGTTTTATGTCGCCGATTTGTAGGGAAGGTGCGACCTCCACTGTGTTTCCACCCTTAGACTTATTCAACAAGCTTCGAGTCAATAAATCAATAAAAAATTGTTCTGAAAACAGACGAGTTCCTTTGCAGATTAAAACAAAGAGAAATGCAGTGAAGATTCTTTGCCCTGGACTAAGTTGACTTGATTTAACGTCCAATGTCAGCACTACATAAGTTTTATTGTGGACGGGCCTCAAAACTGGCGTCTGACAATTAATCGTGCTTACACACAGAAGACAGAATGGGGATACTATGACTCTTATCTCAGCCAGTTAATATCATACTGATTACACCTATCCAACCAGTTACAGGGGGAAAACTTTGAGCAATCATTTTTTTGTGATTGAGGGATTCGAACCGCGGACATCCCGATCTAACGCTATGCCACAACGATGGCTAAGACTTTTTCTTTTATCTTTTTTTTCCAATTTTTTTTCCAATAGTGAAAGCACCTGTATCAGATAAACCAGAGACTGTTAATTGAGTGAGATACTTCACAAAAAGATCTCACAGTGCTTTTGATGCTCTTGTTTCTTTATGGAAATTTAGACATTTAGACAGTCGAACAATGTTCAGACTTAGTTTTTACTAAGGAAAAAGCAACCACCTTAATCTCTTGAGCCATTCTGTACACAAACTCCACACATTGCTTTTGATGCTCTTATTTCGTTATGTAAATTTAGACATTTAGACAGTGGAACAATGTTCAGACTTAGTTTTTACTAAAGGAGAAAGCAACCACCGTAATCTCTTGATCCATTATGTACACAAACTCCACACAGTGAAACCCCTTACTGTTTCACACTCTCTGGGTGAACTATGGATTTACAGTTTTATACAGTATTTCTGAGACACTCTTTCCCCCTTTTTTGACGTAGCAATCGTAACATTCATAGTATAACTTTTTCACATCCCATGATTTTAGAGACACAATTTATACCAACGTGTCATTTTGAATTAATTGATGAAATTAACAATGCAAGGACGCTTTAGTTGTGGATGATTTAAAAAATTATTATTTTTTTGTTATGTTTTTTTTATTATTGTTTTTGTTTTTTTTTTTTTTTTTAATACACATTGATACCATATAGATTTTAAACACATATTTTTCAATAGCAGAAAAAATATGACAACAGGAAACATCAACCGCATAATAAACTTGATGTGAGATGCCGCATATTCAGAGAGTGAGAGAAAAAAATTAATAAAAAAAACGTGTTAGTGCGAGGCACTCACTCGCTCACAGATTGCAAAATGCTTGGAATTTGACTTTAGCAACTGGCATCTTCAAGGGCAAGGTCACAGATCCCCCCAAAACACAAACTAATCTGTAAGTACTGACACATACATAACTCACATCGGGATCCAAGAGTAACTTTTAAAAGCACTACAAATCAATAGCATTTATATATATACATAATTGATCTCGTTCTGTCTTGACCAAGGTTGAACATCCAGAGGGAAAACTTTATTTTTAGTTCATTGCCGCTCAATGTCCAATCTTCCGATTTGGGCCCAGCAAAAAAACCCAAGGGCGAATCTCCGTAACCATTAAACCTGATCCATGGATGTGCGTCGAGTCCGACACATCTTTGAAACTTTCAAACCCAAGGGGCGTATGGTTCGGTTCTCTCCGTAAGATGCGCGTTAAGTGATTGTTCTGTCAAGTCCCACCTATCCCATTAACTTTCAAACCCAAGGGGTGTATGGTTCGGTTCTCTGCGTAAGATGCACGTTGAGTGATTGTTCTGTCAAGTCCCACCTATCTCATTAACTTTCAAACCCAAGGGGTGTATGGTTCGGTTCTCTGCGTAAGATGCACGTTGAGTGATTGTTCTGTCAAGCCCCACCTATCTCATTAACTTTCAAACCCAAGGGGTGTATGGTTCGGTTCTCTCCGTAGTATGAGATGGTTCGATCCTCTGTCTTAGATGCGCGTGAAGTCCCAGATATTACCATAACTTTCAGACCCAAGCAGTCAATGGTTAGATTCCCTCCCTAAAATACATGCGGAGTCCCACACATCTCCAAACATTTCAAACCCGAGCCGATGATGCTTCGGTTCTCTCCCTTAGATGCGCATCCAGCGATTGTTCTGTCGAGTCCCAGAATTATTTCTCCAAACATTTCAAACCCGATCCGATGACGCTTCGGTTCTCTCCCTTAGATGCGCGTGGACCGATCGTGCTGAGTGAGGGGCTCCGATTCCGACGGGTCGTAGTCGAGCTTGTAGTGATCAAAATTTCGTCGAATCATCCAGAACAAGAATTACGTAAATCATAAGAGAATATTCTCGGTACATCTCTTTAGCAATTAACAACCAATCAGAACAAAGGTAAACAAGAGGTGACGAGGTGATTACTATTCTAGAACTAGCCGGAGGTTTCGAGAAGGGCTGTGTTCAGTAAGCAAAACTCACAATCAAATTCTTAGGCTTGAAATACAATCGTTATGCAAACAAACAAGATAATGTACATACATCTAGTCAATCCGCTACCCAAAAGTTACGCACCTAAAAAGGGTGAGGAAATGAATAGATCAACTTATAGTACAATGCGTTACACCCGCCTATCTCATTAACTTTTAAATCCGAGGGGTGTATGGTTCGGTTCTCTCCGTAGGATGCACGTTGAGTGATTGTTCTGTAAAGCCCCACCTATCTCATTAACTTTCAAACCCAAGGGGTGTATGGTTCGGTTCTCTGCGTAAGATGCACGTTGAGTGATTGTTCTGTCAAGTCCCATCTATCTCATTAACTTTCAAACTCGAGGGGTGTATGGTTCGGTTCTCTGCGTAAGATGCACGTTGAGTGATTGTTCTGTCAAGTCCCACCTATCTCATTAACTTTCAAACTCAAGGGGTGTATGGTTCGGTTCTCTGCGTAAGATGCACGTTGAGTGATTGTTCTGTCAAGTCCCATCTATCTCATTAACTCTCAAACCCAAGGGGTGTATGGTTCGGTTCTCTCCGTAGTATGAGATGGTTCGATCCTCTGTCTTAGATGCGCGTGAAGTCCCAGATATTACCATAACTCCCTAAAATACATGCGGAGTCCCACACATCTCCAAACATTTCAAACCCGAGCCGATGATGCTTCAGTTCTCTCCCTTAGATGCGCATCCAGCGATTGTTCTGTCGAGTTCCACATATCTCCAAACATTTCCAAACATTTCAAACCAGACCCGATGAAGCTCCGGTTCTCTCCCTTAGATGCGCATCCAGCGATTGTTCTGTCGAGTCCCATAATTATTTCTCCAAACATTTCAAACCCGATCCGATGACGCTTCGGTTCTCTCCCTTAGATGCGCGTGGACCGATCGTGCTGAGTGAGGGGCTCCGATTCCGACGGGTCGTAGTCGAGCTTGTAGTGATCCATGTGGTAGTGGTTGTCTCCCCTCGCCTGGCCCCCGTTCTCCATGTAGCTGTACATATACGGCGGCGCACTGGGCTCCGACGGCAGCAGGGGAGGCGGGCTGAAGTCATCCCCGGTCTGTTCCCTCACTCTCTGGCTGGTTCCGCAGCACAGCTTTCGGCAGCACTGAGGATACGAGCACACAGGGTTAGGGCTTTGTTTACACACAGTTGTCAAGCAATGTAAAAATGGTGTTACTGTGTTATTCACACACAGTTGTCAAGCAATGTTAAAAATGGTGTTACTGTGTTATTCACACACAGTTGTCAAGCAATGTTAAAAATGGTGTTACTGTGTTATTCAAACAGAGTTGTCAAGCAATATTAAATTTTGGTGTTACTGTGTTATTCACCCACAGTTTTCAAGCAATGATGAAAATGGTGTTACTATGTTATAAACACACCATAAGTTGACGACCAATGTTAAAAATGGTGTTACTGTGTTATTCACACACAGTTGTCAAGCGATGATAAAAATGGTGTTACTGTGTTATTCACGCACAGTTATCAAGCAATGATAAAAATGGTGTTACTGTGTTATTCACGCAGTCATCAAGCAATGATGAAAATGGTGTTACTGTGTTATTCACACACAGTTATCAAGCAATGATGAAAATAGTGCTACTGTGTTATTCACACAGAACTATCAAACGATGTTAAAAATGGCGTTGCTGTTTTATTCACAAACAGTTGTCAAGCGATGATAAAAATGGTGTTACTGTGTTATTCACACACAGTTGTCAAGTAAAGGTGCTATTGTGTTAAAAGACAGTGATTAAATCAGACCAATTTCTTAGAGCAATATGCAGGGTTGGGAGTTGTATACAGAGTGCACAACAGCAGGCAGAGAAGCAGGAATGCACAAGTCTTAAAGAATCTCCCTCCCCCCTCTCATCCTCCCCCATCTCACCGAGGTACTGGTCATCTCTTCGTCCACCACGGCAGGCAGAGAAGCAGGCATGCACGAGTATTAAAGAATCCCCCACTCTCATCCTCCCCCATCTCACCGAGGTACTGGTCATCTTTTCGTCCACCACGACAGGCAGAGAAGCAGCCATGCACGAGTCTCAAAGAATC
>RQTK01001441.1:16954-19280 GCA_003991915.1 Elysia chlorotica | reverse complement strand
CTTTTTTCAGCCACAGACATAGAACTTTCTGCCTTTCCCTCTATTTTCAACTTTTTTCAGCCACAGACATAGAACTTTCTATCTTTCCCACTATTTTCACATTTTTTCAGCCACATACAAATGAACTTTCTATCTTTCCCACTATTTTCACATTTTTTCAGCCACATACAAATGAACTTTCTATCTTTCCCACTATTTTCACATTTTTTCAGCCACATACAAATGAACTTTCTATCTTTCCCACTATTTTCACATTTTTTCAGCCACATACAAATGAACTTTCTATCTTTCCCACTATTTTCACATTTTTTCAGCCACATACAAATGAACTTTCTATCTTTCCCACTATTTTCACATTTTTTCAGCCACATACAAATGAACTTTCTATCTTTCCCACTATTTTCACATTTTTTCAGCCACATACAAATGAACTTTCTATCTTTCCCACTATTTTCACATTTTTTCAGCCACATACAAATGAACTTTCTATCTTTCCCACTATTTTCACATTTTTTCAGCCACATACAAATGAACTTTCTATCTTTCCCACTATTTTCACATTTTTTCAGCCACATACAAATGAACTTTCTATCTTTCCCACTATTTTCACATTTTTTCAGCCACATACAAATGAACTTTCTATCTTTCCCACTATTTTCACATTTTTTCAGCCACATACAAATGAACTTTCTATCTTTCCCACTATTTTCACATTTTTTCAGCCACATACAAATGAACTTTCTATCTTTCCCACTATTTTCACATTTTTTCAGCCACATACAAATGAACTTTCTATCTTTCCCACTATTTTCACATTTTTTCAGCCACATACAAATGAACTTTCTATCTTTCCCACTATTTTCACATTTTTTCAGCCACATACAAATGAACTTTCTATCTTTCCCACTATTTTCACATTTTTTCAGCCACAGACATAGAACTTTCTATCTTTCCCACTATTTTCACCTTTTTTCAACCACAGACATAGAACTTTCTGCCTTTCCCACTATTTTCACATTTTTTCAGCCACAGACATAGAACTTTCTATCTTTCCCACTATTTTCACCTTTTTTCAACCACAGAAATAGAACTTTCTATCCCTCCCTCTCTGTCCACACTTCTTTCTCACACAGAAATACTGTAGAACTCTCTATCCCTCCCTCTTTTTCTATCCTTTTTTCTCATTCAGACATAGATTTTTTCGTTCCCTCTCTTTCTCTCATTCTTTCTCACACAGACATAGAACTTTCTATCCCTCCCTGTTTTTCCAAACTTCTTTTTCACACAGACATAGAACTTTCTATCTTTCCCACTATTTTCACCTTTTTTCAGCCACAGACATAGAACTTTTTATCTTTCCCTCTATTTTCATCCTTCTTTCTCACACAGACATAGAACTTTCTATCTTTCCCACTATTTTCACCTTTTTTCAGCCACAGACATAGAACTTTCTGCCTTTCCCTCTATTTTCAACTTTTTTCAGCCACAGACATAGAACTTTCTATCTTTCCCTCTATTTTCACCTTTTTTCAGCCACAGAAATAGAACTTTCTATCCCTCCCTCTCTGTCCACACTTCTCTCTCACACAGAAATAGAACTCTCTATCCCTCCCTCTCTTTCTACCGTTTTTTCTCATTCAGACACAGACATAGAACTTTCTATCCCTCCCCCTTTCAACACGTCTTTCTTCACAAAGAAATATAAAACTCTCTTTCTCTCTCTCTGTCAATGTCTTTCCACACTTCTTTCTCACAAAAAATAGAACTCTCTCTCTCTCTCACTCACAATCTCTTTTTAACCTTCTCTCTCAATCTCTCACACAAATACAGACATACACCTCTCTCAATGTGTCTGTATATCTGTCTGTCCATCTATCTCTCTGTTTGACAGACAGACACACAGAAAAAAACAGACCGACATACACGAAGAAAGACAGAAAGACAGGAAGAAAGCAAGACAGACAGGCATTCATAAAAACTGACACAGAAACAAGACAGATGCACGAAGACGCAAAGAAAGACAGAATGTTTTTCCAATTTCAAATTTTACCCGATCACAGCTGGCAAATCGATAGCGCAGACGCTTAAGATCTACATGGAAACTGCGGGAGCTTCGATCTTTCGCCGAAAGGGCGGACGAAAAGTAGGCCGCATTCGACCAAGGGAATCTATTTTTCCTAACTCGAAGTCTTTGAAAACGGGTGGCGTTACAATTTGCATGTAGAGCCACCATTGTCTTAATTATTCTTTTTCTTTTCCCCTCATCCTCCTTCGTCTGATTCCTCTTTTTTTTCCTTGTTCTTCCTCTCCTCCTTCTCCACATCCC
>RQTK01001441.1:4454-11954 GCA_003991915.1 Elysia chlorotica | reverse complement strand
AATGTTGTCCGGCTGGTGTGAGAAAAATTTGCATCGTAATTAAGCAAGAGAGGGTTAGTTGTAACAGAGTTTGTTTAACGTCCAACTTCATCACTAAGTAGGCTATATTGTGGACGGGCCTCAAGACTGGCGTCTAGTTGTAGTTACTAGTTGTAGTTGAGTTGGTTTAACGTCCAACATCATCACTATGTAGGCCATATTGTGGACGGGCCCCAAGACTGACGTCTAGTTGTAGTTACGAGTTGTAGTTGAGTTGGTTTAACGTCCAACTTCATCACTATGTAGGCCATATTGTGGACCAAGACTGACGTCTAGTTGTAGTTACGAGTTGTAGTTGAGTTGGTTTAACGTCCAACTTCATCACTATGTAGGCCATATTGTGGACCAAGACTGGCGTCTAGTTGTAGTTACGAGTTGTAGTTGAGTTGGTTTAACGTCCAACTTCATCACTATGTAGGCCATATTGTGGACCAAGACTGACGTCTGACATTTTTATGTGCCACCAAACAAGAGACAGGAAGGACCATGATTCCTCTCTCAACCGGTCACATTATACTGACACCGACCCAACGAGTACGGAGTAAGGAACGAAATTGGCAGGGCTTGACCCGCGGACCTTTTGCGTCGGAAGCCGATGTTCTACCCCAGGGCCACCGCGCCTCCCCCAAGACTGACGTCTGCCATTTTTTATGTACATTGTACAGGACGGGGATACCGTGACTCCTGTTTCAAACCATCGGATGCCGATGTTGCACCCCCCCCCCCCCCCCCCCCACCACTGGGGCGACGGACACACGGGCGGGGGGATGGGGCGGAAACATCGCCTGCCCCCCCCCCCCCCCATGCCAGAATGGTGCAGTGATACACTGGAATGGAATGCTAACGTTTAGCCGTTGCTAGATCCGAGATCTCGCTGCCATTAGAACAGTGCCAGCGGTGCAAAGTCTTGTAACAATGTATAATGACTTACTTGACTTATTCGCGTCCTGGTCGTCAGATCGGGACGCCTCAGCAATCTCCACAATTTGCTTGGTTAGTGACTTCCATTGGTTACACTTACAGTCTCCACTGGCACAATGTATAATAACGCAATTATAATCGTACGAATACGTTCCTGGCCAACGGTCGTGTCAGGTCTGTGACCTAAATGCCAATGCGGTTCGTAACTGAGCCCAAAAAAAAAAAAAAAAAAAAAAAAATCATGGCCTGCCAGTATGTAATGTAGTTTTTCTACCTAGGGTCGCCAGAATGCTGAATCGTTAGCGCTCAGTCAGTTAGTCGGACATTCGTTAATATGTTTCTAGTCAAACTAGTGAACTGAAAGTAAAACCATAGTCAGTTAGTCGGACATTCGTTAATATGTTTCTAGTCAAACTAGTGAACTGAAAGTAAAACCATAGTCAGTTAGTCGGACATTCGTTAATATGTTTCTAGTCAAACTAGTGAACTGAAAGTAAAACCATAGTCAGTTAGTCGGACATTCGTTAATATGTTTCTAGTCAAACTAGTGAACTGAAAGTAAAACCATAGTCAGTTAGTCGGACATTCGTTAATATGTTTCTAGTCAAACTAGTGAACTGAAAGTAAAACCATAGTCAGTTAGTCGGACATTCGTTAATATGTTTCTAGTCAAACTAGTGAACTGAAAGTAAAACCATAGTCATTTAGTCGGGCGTTTCACAAAAAGAGGCCACACTTTTATTTTTATTGGAGGCGATAGCACGACGCCAGCTGTTGGTAGAACGAGAAATAGACCGATAGTTAAGCATAAATCATTCTATACTTCATAATTATATGAACAGTTTTACGGCAAAACTAGAAATGGCCAAATTTTAAATGTCTGAGAAACCACTACCTCTCCAGTCCAGTGGGTGTTTAAAAGAAGGTACACATGAAAAGTGAACATGTCAAAACGCGAAAAAAAAAAAAAAAAAAAAACTAACGAAAACTACTATCAAAAAACAGTTGTTTATTTTTTTCCTTCAAAAACTATACGTCAAGAAAAAAAAAAATGTTCAAAACAGTCAGAATGGCCATATGCATACATATATATATTAATATGTTTCTAGTCAAACTAGTGAACTGAAAGTAAAACCATAGTCAGTTAGTCGGACATTCGTTAATATGTTTCTAGTCAAACCAGTGAACTGAAAGTAAAACCATAGTCAGTTAGTCGGACATTCGTTAATATGTTTCTAGTCAAACCAGTGAACTGAAAGTAAAACCATAGTCAGTTAGTCGGACATTCGTTAATATGTTTCTAGTCAAACTAGTGAACTGAAAGTAAAACCATAGTCAGTTAGTCGGACATTCGTTAATATGTTTCTAGTCAAACTAGTGAACTGAAAGTAAAACCATAGTCATTTAGTCGGGCGTTTCACAAAAAGAGGACACACTTTTATTTTTATTGGAGGCGATAGCACGACGCCAGCTGTTGGTAGAACGAGAAATAGACCGACAGTTAAGCACTAAATCATTCTATACTTCATAATTATATGAACAGTTTTACGGCAAAACGAGACAATGGCCAAATTTTAAATGTCTGAGAAACCACTACCTCTCCAGTCCAGTGGGTGTTTAAAAGAAGGTACACATGAAAAGTGAACATGTCAAAACGCGAAGAAAGAAAAAAAAAAAAAAAAACTAACGAAAACTACTATCAAAAAACAGTTGTTTATTTTTTTCCTTCAAAAACTATACGTCACGAAAAAAAAAATGTTCAAAACAGTCAGAATGGCCATATGCATACTCTCATTTTGCCGCGAACCTGTTCATTTATAGTGTCTGGTAACAGTTCTGGGGGCGGTGGCCCTGGCGTAAAAGAGATCGGCTTCCAACCCAGGAGGTCCGTGGTTCAAGCCCCGCTCTGGCGACTTCGTCCCCTACTGTTTGAGTCGGTGTCAGTTTAATGTGACGGACTGAGACAACAGAGTTATTGTATCCCCGCACTGTCTCTTCGTGGCAGCACGCAAACTTGCCAGACATCAGGCTTGGGACCCGTCCACAATATAGCCTATTATAGTAAGTGCCCACGTTGGAGGCTAGGCAACAACCCTGGCAGCAGTTCTGTTATTGACTCAGCTGACGATGTAAATTTAACCAGTACTCACCAGCAGGTTTCTGCGAACGAACATCTGTAACAACCACCACGACCTGGCCTTCAATCTCGAGCGAACCGGCTTAAGTGGCAGAGCGCCGGTCTTCCGATCGGGAGGTCCGCGGTTCGAAACTCACAATTGGTTAAAAGTGTATTTGTCCCAATGTCCACTAAAAATAGATAGCTGCATATCGTCTGTGTCTGGCTGGGATGGCTGTATGAGTTGGTACAGTCGCTCCCTAACGTATGACAATCACGCCCCTTACTTAGCATTGCACGGTGTTTACTCATCACGAGAACGGTTCATTGGTTGGGTGACTAAGTTGGTTACTTGGCACACAGCACGAGCACAATCTACAGGCTACAGTGTGAACGGGTCCCAAGACCGACGTCTGACAATCACGCCCCTTACTTAGCATTGCACGTGTTTTCTCATCACGAGAACGGTTCATTGGTTGGGTGACTAAGTTGGTTACTTGGCACACAGCACGAGCACTATCTACAGGCTACAGTGTGAACGGGTCCCAAGACCGACGTCTGACAATCACGCCCCTTACTTAACCTAGCATTGCACGTAGTTTTCTCATCACGAGAACGGTTCATTGGTTGGGTGACTAAGTTGGTTACTTGGCACACAGCACGAGCACAATCTACAGGCTACAGTGTGAACGGGTCCCAAGACCGACGTCTGACAATCACGCCCCTTACTTAGCATTGCACGGTGTTTACTCATCACGAGAACGGTTCATTGGTTGGGTGACTAAGTTGGTTACTTGGCACACAGCACGAGCACAATCTACAGGCTACAGTGTGAACGGGTCCCAAGACCGACGTCTGACAATCACGCCCCCTTAGCATTACTTAGCATTGCAAGGTGTTTTCTCATCATGAGAACAGTTTATTGGTTGGGTGACTAAGTTGGTTACTTGGCACACAGCACGAGCACTATCTACAGGCTACAGTGTGAACGGGTCCCAAGACCGACGTCTGACAATCACGCCCCTTACTTAGCATTGCACGGTGTTTACTCATCACGAGAACGGTTCATTGGTTGGGTGACTAAGTTGGTTACTTGGCACACAGCACGAGCACTATCTACAGGCTACAGTGTGAACGGGTCCCAAGACCGACGTCTGACAATCACGCCCCTTACTTAGCATTGCAAGGTGTTTTCTCATCATGAGAACAGTTTATTGGTTGGGTGACTAAGTTGGTTACTCGGCACACAGCACGAGCACTATCTACAGGCTACAGTGTGAACGGGTCCCAAGACCGACGTCTGACAATTGACAATTACGCACGCAGCCAGTAAGGCGCGGCGGCCCTGGGGTAAAATATTGGCTCCCGACGCAAAAGGTCCGGATTGGAACCTTAGCGATTCCGCTCCCTACTGGTTGAGTCGGTGTCAGTTTAATGTGACCAGCTGAGACAGGCGTCGTGGCATCCACGCCCTGTCTCGTGTGAGGCAGCACATAAAATTGCCAGGCGTCAGTCTCTATGCCCGCCCACAATAAAGACTATATTGTGATGATATTCAACTCAACTCAACTACAACTGTTGGAAGGTTAGAGCGTCGGATCCCCATGCAAGAAGTCTGGAAGAACCCGGACCGTTTGCGTCGGAAGCCGATGTTCTACCCCAGGGCCACCGCGCCCCCATGCAATACCCTCAACAAAACCTAACAAAACACGTGATAAAAGCACCGTCTCCACTACCACAGGTGCGGGGGTGCCATGACGCATGTCTCGGTCGGTCACATCGGCCCAGCGAGTCCAGAATCTAGACACTAAGCTGGGGTTAGGGTCGGGTTGGTTTAACGTCCAACAGCAGCACTATATAGACTATATTATGGATGGACGCCAAGACGGACGTCTGACAATTTTATATGCTGCCACACACGAGACAGGGCGGGGATACCATGACTCATGTCTCAGCAGGTCACATTATACTGACACCGACCCAACCAGCAGGGAACGCAACAGCCAGGATTCAAACTCGGGACCTTTTGCGTCGGAAGTCGATGTTCTACCCCTGGACCACCGCGCCCCTTAGACACTGAGCTATGATGGGACAACGTTACAGATTCCCTTAACCTGCTATATAGCAGGGTGTCCCTGTGATTTGGTTAATATTCTAATTATATTCTAAAGGATCGCATCCTAAATTTGTAGATCTAGACTTAGTTGTGTTCCAAATTTGGTTAAATTAAATACTTGTAATTGAATGTAAGATCTCTAATATCTATTCATAAGTTAACATAGCCATATAGAATAAACATATCAGACCATGAGGGGAGAATGCACAGCAACATATTTTTATACGTCACTAACAGGGTCCGCGAATTATATTTTGTTCTTTATTTATATAAGGTCGTAAATTTTGGTTGGTGGTCGTAAATTTCAGGCCAACTTTTTGCTGGACACCCTGTATAGTCTGCCTTTTGGCTATGAATGCCAGTGCCCTGGTGTGCTGTGTCAGCGCGTTGCCTCTGCGTGCAGGGCGTTTTTTTTTTAAGATAAGATTAAGAACGGATCGAGTATCGGTTCTTGGTGTTGATAAATGTATAGAATAGCTCATTATCCAAGATGGATAGATAGGCAGATGTTGGAATTTTGGATATCGGGCGGCGACTGACGAGTCCTGTAGTCGTAGCAAGGATTTGCTAGCAGAAAAGAATATCAATGCACACATAAAGTTTGCTGTTGATTGTTGAGTTGGTTTAACGTCCAACATCAGCACTGTATAGGCTATATTGTGGACGGGACCCAAGGCTGACGTCTGATACGTGTATGAGCTGCTTCACACGAGACAGGGCGGGTATACAATGACTCCTGTCTCAGCCGTTCACATTAATACTGACACCGACCCAACCAGTGGGAAATCGCCAGGACTTGAACCACGGACCTTTTGCGTCGGAAGCGAACGTTCTAGCCCAGGGCCATTAACGAGTCCTAGATGAGCCGAACTGGTTGATTAACGTCTAACGTCTGCACTACATAAGCATAAACCGTGAACGGGTCCCACGGCTAATGTCTTACAATTTTCTTGATTCCTGTGTCAGCCGTTCTCGTTAAACTGAGGCCGGCGTGGCCCAATATAGTTTTGACTGATCGTGGGCTTCGAACCCAGGACCTCCCGTTCGGGGGGTGAGTTGGGTTGGTTTAACGTCCAACCTCAGCACTATTAGATATGTAGGTGGATAGACAGATATGTAGATGGATAGGTAGAAAGAAAGATCAAATTCCTAGAACTAATTACTCTAAGGTGAACAGACAAAACCTATTGGGCGGCGCTGCGGACGCAAGAGGCGGTTAAGATTACAACAGATATGGTTTCAGAAGTGTTATTTACAGTACTGTTATAAATACCAATGCTAGCTTTCCGGTCTGCGCGGCGATGGCGCACATATATGCGAGGGATCTGGCACGATGTTATTATGTATGACGTGACTCGATTATCACACGCTTTATTACTATTATTAGTCATGGTGGTTGGTGACCGCTCGAGGGGCCGGTGGTCCTGGGGTAGAACATCGGCTTCCGACGCAAAAGGTCCCGAGTTCGAATCTTGGCTGTTGCGTTCCTTACTGGTTGGGTTGGTGTCAGTATAATGTGACCAGCAGAGACAGGAGTCATGGTATCCCCGCCCTGTCTCGTGTAGGGCAGCACATAAAATGGTCAGACATCCGTCTTGGGACCCTTCCACAATATAGCCTATATAGTGCTGCTGTTGGAAGTTAAACCAACCCAACCAACCAACCTTGGTGATCGCTCAATTAGTGCTTAGGAGCTGGTTGGGTTGTATGTATGTATGTATGTATGTATGTATGTATGTATGTATGTATGTATGTATGTATGTATGTGTGTATGTTGGAGCGTAATCTCCATGGCTCGAACTCGGACCTTATGCGTCGGAAGCCAATGTTCTACCCCAGGACCACCGCGCCCCCCGAGAGAGAGAGGGAGAGAGAGAGAGAGAGAGAGAGAGAGAGAGAGACAGAGAGACAGACAGACAGAAAGAGAGACAGAGAAGCAGATTGGCGTGAAACTTGTCACTATTTCCCACTCACTGATAGGCCTGACACAGAGACGACCCAGTGGGGTAGTGAGCCGAGATGCGAGCAAGTAACTTAGTAAGGAGAATGTAATTAACACCAGCGACACAACACGCTGACAGAGAGACAACACGCTCCAGACCCTGACCTGCTGACACACTAGTTCGGTCGAGTTGAGTTGGTCCAACGTCAGCACTGTGTGTGTGTGTGCGCGTGTGTGTGCGTATGTGTGTATGTATGTATGTATGTATATATGTATGTATGTATGTATGTATGTATGTATGTATGTATGTATGTATGTATGTATGTATGTATGTATGTATGTATGTATGTATGTATGTATGTATGT
>RQTK01001440.1:79674-89694 GCA_003991915.1 Elysia chlorotica | reverse complement strand
CAAAACAACAGCAACCAAGCCCCCTTTACGTTAAATTACGAGTAGTTGAAGGAAAGGGAGAAGAGAGAGAGAGAGAGAGGAAGAGAGCGAGGGAGAAAGAAATTTTCATTTTGAGCATACTTGTAACCCCTGAGAACTGCCTTAAAATTCCAGCTCTACTAATAGTATCCCAAGCAGGACCCCAAGACAATAGTAAGGGTTGTTACGTAGTGTTCAAAGTGAGCATAATGTAGACTATGCTGTGGGCGGGCCCCAAAACCAACGTCTGACAAGCTTACGAGCTGCCACACAGAAACAGTGCGGGGATACCAAGACTCCTGTCTCAGCGGGAAACATTAAACTGGCCCCAACCCAACTGGTAGGGGACGAGTCGTCAGAGCGGGGTTCGAACCACGGACCTCCTTCCAAGACAATGAAATCTTTAAACCAAGCGAAGAGGTCGACGCGAAAAAATCGCAAATGAACAAGGGGAACAATCGTGAATGTGAGGTATCACCCCCAGCTCGACAGTGCTATCTACGTGTAATTGGACTGAATTTACTCATGGTAGTCATTTCAGTTGTAAATTCCAAGTTATCAGAGTTCTACTCCATGCACGAACCAAAAAAGTTCAAAGAGAACAGCACTGGGTTTTTCTCAAGTTTAACGTTGTTGTTTTTCTTTGATGTTTCTGATAAAATTCAACTTTTTGAATATCACTACTAGATCTAGGTTTGATAACTTTCCGGTTTTGGTTCCTTGTTAAAGATTTCACCGCTGAACTACAACGAGCGATTATAACCACCGGGAAAGCTGAAAACCCGTTTGCAAAAACGGCCTTTACTAGAAAGCTAGAGCAAAATTGAATTTAAGCTAAATGCAGTGCATTGTCGCAGTATTGCGATATATAAAAGGTATCTTGCTAGCTGTGTTTCCATTTTATGGAAGTTGTTAGCATATCTAAATTATCTATCAGTTTCTGTCAACCCTATCTCTCTCTCTCTCTCCCTCTCTCTGTCTCTCTCTCTCTCTCTCCCTCCCTCACTGCCCTCGCATACACTTTAAAATAAATACAACAATCTCTACATATCTGGAAACGCCTATTCCACTAAAGCTAAAACATGATTTCAATTGCTTTAATTAAGCACATTTTTCGTAAACCCGAAAAACGACGACGACGACGACAACAACAACAACAACACAAAACATCCCCAGCCAGATCTATTAATTTATGTATATAAAAACAAGTTTTGAAGTGCCCACTTGAGCTTTTACGACAACTACGAGAGCTGGGAAGGTACGTCTAGTAGAGTGGGTCCCGGCAGCCCTAGGGTAAAACATCAGCTTCCGAATCAGGAGGTTCGTGCTTCAAGCCCCGCTCTTGCGATGTCGTCCCCTACTGATTGGGCCTATGTCCGTCTTATGTGACTGGCTGAGACAGAGCCATGGTATCCCCGCACTGTCTCTGTGTGGCGACACGTAAACTTGTCAGACATAAATCTTGGAGCCCGTCCACAATATAGCCTATATAGTCCTGACGTTGGACGCTCTAAGCAACAACAACACTCTACGACTCTAGCTTCAATGGCGGGTTTGACTTTTCTTTTTTCTTTTTGCCCTCCCTTTAAAAACGGATGTTTGCTTATGAGGAGAAGAAAAGACTCCCGGGGGAACAAAGCGTGTTAGCCTGTTAGCCCAAACGATTTCATTGTGTTTGGAGACATGGGGGGTTACCTCGCCGAATAAACAACAGGGGGGACGACCCGGAACGTGCCTTTTGCAGGTCTGCAAAGGATGTATGTCGGTGGGTTTGTCGCACGGCGATGGAACTTTTTTTTTAAAGGAACTGGTGAAAGCCTTTTTTTGTCTCTCTACTAGAGAAGAAACCTTGCGATAATTGCGTCCCTAACGAAAACGAAGACGATATGACGTGTAATGGAATCTGCACCGGCGTTCAATCATAGCTCTATACTAGACTTACAGAGCCAATGAGAGATCAGTTGGGTTGGGTTGGTTTAACGCCCAACTTCAGAACTATATAGGCTGTATTGTGTAAAAAGTTTCATCCCGGCTGAGAATCGAACCCCAGTCTCTCGAGTGAGAGGCGGGGATATTTACCATTATACTAACGAGGAATGAGATATCAGAAAACACCATGCCTAGGGGCGTGACTATGTCATACATATCGTCGTGTGTATCGTAAAGCCTGAAATAACTGTCACAGACCGCTCCATGTACAATGCATGCTAAGAATGCCGACATTTTTGTGGCCACATTCCATGGAACAGTTGGTCTCCCCGCGTTGTCTCGTGTGTGGCAGCACGTAAACTTGTCAGAGAATAGTCTTGGGGCCTGTCTAAAATTCAGCCTATTCAGTGCTGAGTTTGAATTTGAGCTTTTGCGTCGGAAGCCGATGTTCTACCCCAGGACCACTAGTAGGGGACGAAATCTAACAAATACATATATTATTATACCAATCGTGGTATCAGAACCAGAGACCTCTCGCTCGTGAAACCAACGCTCTACCACTAGCGCCAGTTCGCTCCTATCTGTAGCCTGCATAGACCCATAGACCTCCGAAAAAAGCCTGCGGGAGGGGAAGAGTGGGGGACTTGAATTTCGATCTGGGGTGGTTGAATCAGAACAACGGTTACCCTGTCTCCCTGCCTCCATCTTTTTTAAGAGAACAATAGCAAAAACCAAGGTAAAATAATACAAAGGAAAAGAAACGGGAAAGAATAGAAAAAGGAGGTGTATATTTAAAGGGATCTGTACAGGATTTCAAGGCCGAAAAAGATGCCATGAACAAGATACAGTGGGCGCTTTAACGAACCCCATGCAGAGAAGAAACCAGCCGGAACCCAGTCGAAATCCAGTAGTCACTGCTAGCTAGGTGGTCACTTTGTATGTACGAAGAGCATAAAATTAACAATAAAATTAAAATCCCCACTGGATGTCAGTCAGAAGAAAGCTTTAGAGAGGCAATTACATGCTTGAACAAGGAAACCAAAGTAATACGTGGGTTTTAAAATACACATGTTTCAGACAATGGGCTTTAAACTTTTTGTTACGTTTTGTAATCATAAGTAGTTGAAAGGCAGCGTTTTGGGGTTCCCCCGCCTCTCACTCCCTTACATTAATCACGAGTAGTTCCACTAAAGCTAAAACATCATTTCAATTGCGTTTACATTAATACACCGTTTTAAAGGCTGACAACTTTCTTGCCACTTGCCCCAGACTTTGAAGGCATTTCCTGCTGGAAAAATAAACTTTTAAACTGAATAAAGGAAAAGAAAAGACGGAGCCTCAGCCCCATTCAGTTCGATTGAATGCAGCCCGCCACCGAGTCCAAGATTAACGGAAATGGCACATTCATTCTGCGTCTGCAGTTTGAGAATTATATGCACACGTTATTTTTAAAAAGCTGGATCCAGTTCGTGGGAAAGAAAAGACGAATTAAAATTAGAGGGAGGAGGAGGGGGGGGGGGGGGGGGCAAGAAGGTGTCAGGGTTAGCCAAGGCAACGGAACATTTATAGTTTAATATGTAACGTGAAAACATGATTGTGTAGAGGTTTGTTTAGGCCGTTGCAAAGCCTGATCTTCAAGGTGATTGGTGCGTTTGTTTGAAAACCACAACAACAAACGAGTATTACTGATAAGACCAGGGCCCTTGAAAATTAATTATGTGGTCAAATTCACTAAAGTTGCACTGTCCCACGGCAATCTATCGTTGGTTGATAAAATTCAAGATACAGTGCATACAATAGTACTTCGGCGAGTAACTGACTCGCGGTGGGGGGGGGGGGGTGCAAGTGGTAAAGCGTTTGTCTCCCAAACGCTTGGTCCCCGTCTCGAAACCCACGGAAACACACAACTTAGATTTTTATATTTCTTCTTTAGTTCCTAACTGGTTGGGTCGGTGTCACTATAATGTGACCAGATGAGACAGGAGTCCTAGTATCCCAGCACCTTTTTTGTGAGGCAGCACGAACAATTGCCCTAAGACCCGTCCACGATTTAGCCTTTTCGTTGGTGATAGGCGTGAAGAAACCAGCTCATTCCTTCGATCAACAACGGCGAGTGGTAAAGTCCCCAATGTCATGCTTCTTTCTACCCGCGATACAAACGCAAACAACCTTTCTATCAAACCCATTCAATCCCAGAATTTCACTTGACGCCCGTAATAACTAAGGGTTTGAGATTGAAAGAGTTAAGACCACGAATGACGAGGGAAACTATCAATGATGACTAAAAATGCCTGGGAAAAATATATCCCTTTGCAAAAGAAACTTCTAATAAAAACTACGTTAATTTTTTCCCAGTATCCACACTTTGGTACCACATATATGAGACGTAGATATTCATGAAAAACTAAAATATGATCTGAAGAATAAGAAAAGATAAAAACTTCCCCTAAATCTTTATCTCAATTTTTGTAGTCAGATAAGAAAGAAACAACACATCACATGCTCACAATGCCAAAATAATTATGGTCACCGTTATACTCGAATAAAGTCATATGCTATTGGAGTAGGATTTTTTAAAAATTGAAAATAAAATGACGTTTGAAACATATATATTACAATACAATCAATTGCGGGAAGAAAAAAAACACCCCTCCCCCCAAAAAAAACCCCAAGAAAAACAGCACAAATCTAAGAGAAGGGCACTGAGAAGATTGAAAAAGATATGGGGACAAGATGGAAAGTTGGGCCATACCAGAAGGGGGGGGGGGGAGAAAAAGAGAAAGAGGAAGATGATGAAAAACATGAGGCAGAGGGTGAGGGGTTAGCTGAGAAGAGAGAAGATGAGGATGGTGAGTAGAAAAAAAGATTACAAGGTAGAAAGAAAAAGGAAGATAAGGATGATGATGGGGGAGGGAAGAAGGCGAGGAGGAAGAAGATAAAGGGAGAAGATGAGGAGAAAGAAGGTGTAAAAAAAGTTGAGGAGGAAGAAAAAGTATCAGTTCTCCTCAATGCTGTGAGCTATGTCCCCAAGCTCTGATGGAGCAGACATTAAGTTTCTGATCCCCAGGGCATTGAACCTAACAGTCTGTACCACAATGCTATTTAATCAATTCCAAGTAACAGTCGTTGGATCTACCAGTCTATGTCACAATACCATTAATCAATTCCAAGTAATAGTTTTTGGATCTGCCAATCCATACTACAATGCCATAAACAAATTTCAAGTAACAGTCGTTGGATTCACCAGTCTATACCACAATGACATTAATCTATTCCAAGTACCAGTCTTTGAACCTACCAGTCTATACCACAATGCTATTAATCTATTCCATGTAAAAGTCGTTGGACCTTCCAGCCTATATCACTATGCTATTTAACAAATTCCAAGTAAAAGTCGTTGAATCTGCCAGTCTAACGAGTCTATACCAAAATGCTATTAATCTATTCCGAGTAAAATCTTTGGATCTACCAGTCTATACCACAATGCTATTTTATATTCCAAGTAAAAGTCGTTGCACCTACCAGTCTATACCACAATGCCATTAATCTATTCCAAGTACCAGTCTATACCACAATGCTATTTAATCTATTCCGTGTAACAGTCGGTGGATCTACCAGTCTATACCAAGATGTCATTTAATCAATTCCAAGAAACAGTCGTTGAACCTACCAGTCTATACCACAATGCCATTAATTCCGAGTAAAAGTCGCTGAACCTGCCAGTCTATACAACAATGCTATTTAACCAATTCTAAGTAAAAGTCGGATCTACAAGTCTATACCACAATACCACTAATCAATTCCGTGTAAAAGTCGTTAAATCTACCAGTCTATACCACAATGCCATGAATCTATTCTGTGCAACAGTCGAGCTAAACCTGATGTGAGGCACACAAAGAGCTCTCTGTATAATATATAAATTATTCTCTAGTGCGCTGGCTTTTTTTCAGATGTTGCAAACTTTTTCAACACCAATTTTCCGACACTTAGCCAATAACGCCACGGGCCACAGACAACTGCATATAATTATTATTAAAGCAATGGGCGTGGGGATATCGTTCAAGGGTTTTCTATTGTTTGATCCTCTAGACTCTCTACAGCTTGAGTGAACACGGACAGGCATGTATATTATGCTCTATTTATATTTTCAAATTTGGGATGAACTGTGAAGTATGTTTATGTGATGTGGACAAATATGTATGGCTTTTTAATAAGCCTATGGGTCTTATGCTACATTGTATTTTCTGCGGCATTTAGTTTTTGCTTTTTTTTATACCCCCCCCCCCTCAGAAAAGTGTGCTTTAGATCCCACCAAAGGAGAGGATTTAACGAGAAGAATTGAGTTAAGTTCGTTACTTAAGTTTCAACATCAGAAGAACGGCTATAAATAATCTTGGGCGGATCCTAAGACAATGTCAATTGTGGTGCTATGTTTTATATTCTAGTCCTTAAAAGACAACATGAACTGCGCAATTTTAGATTTACTACAAGATAAGACTAGTCCCTATGAGGTTTCTGCTTATTGAACACATCTCTTGTGTTTAAAAACAAAATGGAATAACTTTTTGCGAAACGCCATTCCTAATTTTGACAAATTGCAACTAGTTTCGACTATACCCTATTATCTGTATAATAATACAATACGAGTAAAAAGATTAGCCCTACTTGTTGGTAATTGCAGGTCTACACATTTTTTCGTTTTGAAACCTGATCATTATACAGATAGAACTTTCAAGCAAAAAAAACAAAAAAAAACTAAGGTTATAATATAAATTATAATATAAATTTATATAATAAAACCTACCGGATTTCAATAAATAGACAGAGCACGCTAAATTTTATCTACAAGTTCATGTACCAATAACTTGTAACAAAAGCGCTGTGCAGGTGAGCTCTTTTTTGTGAAACGTATCACCAAATCTATTGTTTCTATTATTACACAGCCTCGTGAACTCTTGCCTAAGATTTATCTCAAAAGTTATCACACCTAAATCTACTATGTAGCCTCAATAGTTTCACCCCAGTTTTATAATAATGACCAAGGCCCCTATCCCATTTCTAAAATATTCTAAATCTTTACCTTTTTTAAGAAAGATATATTACACAACTTTGGTGTAAAAACTGGTTCACGGTTTTAGTATTGTCATTAACCCTAATGCTTATCAATATTGAAGGTCAGAAGTATGCAAAAAAGCCTAGGTGTAAATTGCGTAGGTCTAGCCTTCTAGAAAAATTAATACACTTACAACAGGTAAAAGCCAAGAGGCTATATGATAAAGGTTTGAAGGTTAGATAAAATATTATAATACGAGTAGATCTAGTAATCAATGACCAATCGATGGGCCTTTTAAAATGGGAGTTATTGTATTATCACACACTTGAAAATCTAATAAAACATTGAAATTCCTCCGTGCTTTTAGAAAGTTCGAGATCTTGATCTAGAACCTCGAGTCTAGATTAAATATAAACCTAGATCAACGAAGAAGGTTGGCTCGCTGATAGCGCTGTGCAGGTGAGCTCTTTTTTGTGAAACGTATCATCAAATCTAATGTTTCTGTTATTACACCGCCTGGTGAACTCTTGCCTAAGATTTAGCTCAAAAGTTATCACACCTAAATCTACTTCGTAGCCTGAATGGTTTCACCCCAGTTTTATAATAATGACCAAGGCCCCTATCCCATTTCTAAAATATTCTAAATCTTTACCTTTTTTAAGAAAGATATATTACACAACTTTGGTGTCAAAAAGGTTCAGGGTTTTATTATTGTCATTAACCCTAATGCTTATCAATATTGAAGGTCAGAAGTATGCAAAAAAGCCTAGGTGTAAATTGCGTAGGTCGAGCCTTCTAGAAAAATTAATACACTTACAACAGGTAAAAGCCAAGAGGCTATATGATAAAGGTTTGAAGGTTAGATAAAATATTATAATGCGAGTAGATCTAGTAATCCAAGACAACCTATCACTGAAATCAACCGACGATTTGGAATACCTTCGATCACTGGCACAGGACCGTAACCAATGGAAGTCACTAACCAAGCAAATTGTGGAGATTGCTGAGGCGTCCCGATCTGACGACCAGGACGCGAAAAGCGAATAAGTCATAAGTCAGATCTGAACGCATGCCTCATAGGTCCTATCTATAAACCACAAGACATGTGGAAGATAACTAAAAAAGAAAGTCTCTTTTTTAACTTAAAAACATATGTTCATGTCTTGTTTATTTAGCCTAAGAAATTAGATTAGCTTGAACATTGTGCCTTTCTTTCTGGTACACTCACCTGTGACAGATCTAGATCTAGATCTTGACATAAACGGTACACGTTACCCTCGTATTTCAATATCATAACAAAATGCACGCAATTCAATTTCGACAGGTCAAATTTACATTTCTCCTCTCATGAGGAATTCTTGAGAATCTTTTCTTTTTGTAGATGCTTCTTTAGGGATATTATATTTGTCATGCAAAAACCAATACACTCTTTACCAACGGTTATGATCTAGGCAAGAACGAGCCTACTTAGCCTAGCCTATGCAAAAGAGACGACTTTGACAACCGCCAATCGGCAATTCGGCATTTCCTATCACTTTGTGGCAGTTTGTGTTCCTCGTGCGCCGCAAAGGTCAAGTTTTTTTTTTCCAAGTTTGGGTGTGCCGTGCACATTCACTCACATACACATGCAGAGAGAGAGAGAGAGAGAGAGAGAGAGAGAGAGAGAGAGAGACTGTAGACCTTCAGCAAGCATAATAGATCTAATTCTTGTGTAATCTTAGAACGAATTCAAATTGCTTGGCTGTAAAATGAATGTTAACTTAAATAATTATTCTGCACATGTGCAATGTATATCTCAATGTTTAAAACATCCAAAGGCTTGACCTAGATAAATTACAATGCCCGAGACACGACCTATCCTTCTTTTTGTTTCTTTAGCCTAGAAAATCCGCATGCAACGGAGGGGAAAAAAGCCCTCTTTGAAAAATCTGCCTACTTTGATGGTACATGTAGTCTATACAGGTCACAGGGGTGAAAATCAGATGTGTTGCCCTAATTATTACAACCATAGGCCTACACGATTTCTCTCCAGTTTGTTAAATGGAGAAAATATGCACTAAAGATGTAGTTTTCAACTGATTTAGAAATAAAAAGATAGATTGTTTATAATTATAATTATAGGTCTAGATTATATACCCTAGACATGCATCTTTGTATAAATGTTGATACATGTACATTTCACAAATTAACTCTTAACTTATTTCCAATTGACAGGATAGTTTAAAAAGACCAAGACACTCTTTAGGGATATGATCCTCATTGCGTAAGACTCATTTTAACACCCAGAAATAGCTAGGCCTATTTATATTCGGCAACACCTAAAATCTAGATCTATAACTTTGTTTCTACTTCAAAAAATTCAACCAATTCAAGATTTCTTCTTACAGGTCTATAGTAGACTAATCAAAATCTAATGTGATAAAATGTAATTTGAATCAAGATTTAGACCTTATATTATCTTATCTAGATTTAAGATATGAGACCAAATTAAAGGGAATAAGTCATAGAAAAACATAGCCTACTTGTTGCGTCCAGTTTAGATAAGATGTTCCATGTCTCTCTCTGGTCAATTACCGAAGTTCACAAAACGAATATGTAAATCTAGATCTAAGAACATAGATCTAGATCTAGATTTTAATGTCAAATCTCAATAATATACATTAATCAAAATAACCGTTTTCAACGCGAAGTCGCGCACTTCCTAGAATCTACATTAGTTTAGATCCAGCACGTGAAAAGGCATAAAAGACGACCATATCAAACGAACTTTTTTTTAGGCCTAAAAGATCACACAGCAAGAAACCACTCAATCCGCCGCTAGGCCTATCGGAATCCAACGTCTTTAAAGACCCTCGGTCTGACCTCGTTGCTTTGAGTGGATGTCTGCCTCACGAGTGGATGACTGGAAGTTTGTCTGAAAGACTGAAACCTTGGCATGAAATTAAATGGCACGAAGTGGGGAACCCCCGATTACCCTTCATTCCTGCACCGTGAATGGGGATGGGGGAGGGAGGGAGGGA
>RQTK01001440.1:10949-42700 GCA_003991915.1 Elysia chlorotica | reverse complement strand
ACTTACCTATGGAGATGGGTTCCCTGCCTGCTTGGCCTACTTGGCAACGGTGCTGGCGGGACTATCCGTAAAAAATCATCTGGCAGGGTTCCCAACATGGGGGGATTCCAATTTCTAAATGCAGGTCTTTTTGAGTTTGTGAACTTCAAACGAGGAAAAAAATCAACAGGTGATTAATTACGTACAAGACAATTATTCACATCCTAGTTCATATTTTTGCTATCTTTTTTTTTCTTCTTTTCTTCTTCTTGAAACCAATCTTCAACAGAAAGAGTAACTGCTTTATCTTAGGTTCACAGAAAGATGAATATTGCTGCAAATTTAAACAAAGCAAAAAAAAAACACACCAAAAAACAAACAAAAATTCATTTGTACAAAGAGTTTCAACGTTACATTTGGTGTAAAAGTAACAACTAAAAAGATTCTGAATGTTCATTTTGATGAATACATGATAAATATTGTCACAATTATAACTTCATCATAACTTGGTCTTTTCACCAGTCAAAAAAAATTCAACTGACATATCCACTGCTGCTTTGCTTGAAAAATGTTTTTCATTGCTTCTCAATATCTAAACATAACCCTCATAAACAGATGTTTATCAGTTATGTGAGCACTTTCAAAACTCTTTGGTCCTTGCTTTGTAAGCTGAACATGTTATCTCAACTACAGGGATCATACTGAATTGTGATCATTTATTTAAAACAAAATTTAGTTTGGTCTGAAAAGAGAAAGTTTTGGCCTTTGTGGTAAATTTAGAATGATATGCATCACATACTCCAAGACTACAAGTGGTTAAAGACAAAACAAATGAAATTAAATAAATGTTGGCCATTCTTTACACAAAATTTTGTTGTAATTAGTGACAACTTTCTCTAAATAATGTTGTCTCTATATCACTTACTATGAGAGAAATCAATCTACTAGTGGTAGACTCCAAATGCTCCATTCATAGCACCACGTGTATTTTAAAATTTGTATGCAAGGACACACCTACGGTGTACTTCATTTACAACTTACCTCTCCTCTTTGAGACATTCTCCATCTATGCGGGCTTTTCTCATGACTTTTTACTCCGTATCCATTGTCTGCATGGGGCACAGATGACGCAGGAGGAAAGAAATCGTTACTGTCAAGAGAGCCTTTCCTATGCTGGGACTTTGGGCCGTACTCCTCCCTCTCTCTGTCTCCTGAGACAGGCTCGTGGTGGTGGTGGGGGGACACATGATGATGGTGGTGGTGATGATGGTGACCTGACGACGCCAACAGGTTTCTTCCGGGACGACCCGATTTCTCCCCGTTGCTCTCAACTCCGGCCCACCGCCGTCTGTGATGGCTCGAGGCTGACGTCCGAGGGAAGTGGTGGTGATGGTGATGGTTAGACGACGGAGACCAGGTGTGATCTCGAGGGTGAGATTTAGAATTAGACGAGCTGAAGGGACTTCCTCCGTTGACTGTGGCGGTCGCGGCCGGAGCCGTGTCGGGTCCCAGGTCCAGCAAGTGCTGCATGTTGCTCAAAGCCTGGCGGGAGGGGAGGGCGCCCCCTATAGTGGGCGAGTGCCGGTGTCTGCTCCTGCTGCCGTTGCTCCGGTGGTGATGAGACAGGTGGGACTGGACTGCTTCGGTGTAGGAAGGGGGGCAGTCTTCAGAGTCTTTGGAAACTAGAGATTTCTCCGAGGTTTCCCCAGATGCAGATTTCTTCAGGAAGACAGGTTTGTGGGAGAGAGAAAAAAAGGCTCAATGAGGTTTTACTTTAAAGATCATTTCATGACGTCCAAGAAAAATTAATGAAAGTTTGATCAGCTGGCTACAAAGGTGAAAAATAAAAAAGGAACAAAATTTTTTGGGTATGTTTGGTCAAAACCATTTTGTGAATTAAAAAACAAAGAATTTTGATTTGTTTATATGTTCAACATTCTTCTCAGGATCATACAATTGATACAAAAGCACACTTAAACATAAAAAAATATTAAAAGTCCAATAACTTTACCCCTTTACAAACAATTGCGTAATAATTATTTGTTGGAGAGAAGCCATATCCTAGTTTTACTCACACTAGACTCTCAGGCGGTTGCTATATAGTGATGGTACTAACTGATAATTTGACATTACAGGGACCAGAACTTTTATGTTGAATTAAAAAAGATATAGTATTGCAAGGGAGTGCCAAATGTGGAGTGACTTGGCTGTGGGTCTAGATTGGAATTATACAGTAGTGGTCTTTGTGTATCATGCATTTGCTTGTCTTGCATGTACAAAGTATACTGATTTTTAAAAAGTTATCTATCAGTCTAATACAGACACAACTACATGCATGTTTTTTTAAATTTTTTTTTATGTTATATAGTATTAATGTCATATTGGGTTGGATACACGTAAAAATAAAAGAAATGTCGAATTAAGCAAAAATATGCAAGAAGCCATTAGCAGAGATTTATTCCAGACTCTTCACGTATGTCCAATTAAGGGAAATTTCGAATTATCAGATGTATAATTAACTATAATACACTGTATTTCATTTTTCCTGTTATGTGCATACCCGAGAGGACGGTTTCGATTCCCGCCCTGATCTCCGTGAGCCTAGTTGGTGAACTGGCAGTCCCGCTGCATTTATCTGGGACGTATGAGACGGCTGCGTCTGCTGCTGCTGCAAGTCTCTCTCTAGAGTTTGCAGAATCTTATCGGACAAATCGTCATCGTCGTTTACATCTGCATCAATGTTCATAGTCAGAAGCTGGTCTATAGTAGCGTCTACCATCCCGTTGTTGGCTCGGAGTACAGCTTCTATAACTTCTTCATCAGTCTCGGGGAACATGTAGCAGAAATCTGACATAGCCTTAAAAAGAAACAGTATTTCAGTTGTTAGAACTTCATAAAAAGAATATATGTATATAAGAGAGACATTTAAATGAAGTAATTACAAGCCGTTAATTTTCAATTGTTTTGCTACCACTTTGCTATAAAGAAATGATTCCAAAACTATCATTTTGTGACATGTGTGAATTTTTATTTTTCTGACGTGTTGAGCTTAATATGATCCTTTATAAAAGGAGACTTTAATGCAGTGGGGAAAAAAATTAGATAATAAAACTCAATATCATCACCAAGTATTAAAAAAACAAAAACAAAACTATTTTTTTTGGAACAATATTAACATACACCACCAAAAAAAAAAAAAAAAGGAAAAAAAAGACATCAGCCCAAACAACTAACAACACATTTCCGTGAACATGATAGATTGCAAATGCCTTGTTTTAACACATAAAGCGTGCGGCGCCACTTGGCTGCATTGCTGTGAAAGAACTACTGGTTGCGCTTGTAGCTACTTCACTGACTTAGCACTTCCCAACTGGGAACTACGGGGTGCCGAGTTACTGCCACTGGTGGTGGTCCTTCATTCATCTTTTATTATTCCTTTTTTCTATCATGCGAGAAATATGTGAATGTGTGTACATGCTCTTAAAGGGTTAACCAATGAAATCAATGAATCGTTTGGAGGATTCTCAGCCCCCATGTCACATTATGACGGTTATATCACTGATGATAGCCTACATCTCAAAGAAAGGAGAGGGCTAAGGAAGGAGCAAGATACCCCCTCTAGAGAACTTGGGTAACCTGGCGATGTTTACTCCCAGTGTATAAAGACGTTTGGACCATTGAAGTAGGGGAAGATGGTGATGAAAGCCATGCTTAGACTGATTCACATGGAAGTGTCAAACGCAGCCCCGCAAGATACAAAGACAGACACACACACTGATGTGAAGCAGGCGCTGGCCACATTGCATGTTGAACTCAGGCCTGTTCTATGGGTCTGAAAGTGGGCTTTTAATTGCAATTGACTCCCAATCACACTGTATTGAGTTTATTTGGAAAGTAGGCAGACACGTACTGTAACTTCCAGAGCATCGCTTGATAATCTTTGATTCATTACCGCCTCACGTGGATTGCATATTCAAGCAGGTGGTGCAGGAAGGAAAGTAATAACTGACTACTCCTTAATTCCTCCCATACGACTAGTAATAAATGATTAATAAAAAGCAGAAACAAACAAGATAGTGAAATCAACCAACTTCTCAGCACAATAAAAATAAATAGTTTTATGAACTTATGTTGGAAAAAAATATTGGCCATAACAGCGCAACTCTCAGAACATTAGTTAACCAGGTGAACAGTACTGCCACACGCCATTTTTTCACACCCAGTCACCCGTAACAGACCCAGGCTGGCCATCTGGGCGGCCTTCAAAGCGCAGCAGGGGATAAAATACCTGGCTGAATTCCAGCTGCCGCATTGGACGGCCAGGCGGCCTGCCAGACGACTCTTCCCCCTGCCCCACCCCTCTCATTCTGTTAAGCTGATCTGTTTCTGTCATTGTCGAATCTTTTCATCCATCGCTGTCAAATCTCTGGAGAAAAAAATGCAAATTTCATGGAATGAGGAAAGTAATGACAAGAAGGTTTATGCCATTTAACAAAGCTCATAAAAATTATTAAAATATCTTTAAAAGATTATATTAGCAGCTGATCTAGGTGATTTATAATTAAAATGAGTGAGTCTTAGTACAGGGCAATATCTGATTTCAATATAACAGGGATTTTAACTTTCATGACAAATTAAGGAAAAATTGACTTAGAAGATGAAAGTATGTAGTATTTTAAGAGAGTACCAAGGCTGGATTGGCTTGCCTGTGGGTCTAGATAGCAATTAAAAGTAAGTTAATCCAGTATTTAGAAGTCTGTTAGGGGTTACTTTTAATCAAATTTTCAAGTCGAGAAAGAGTGTGATATTGCCAAGAAAATGGAAAGAGTGTGATGTGATTGTATTTTGACTAATGTGAGTAGTGCCAGATTTGTTTGTGCCTGCAGTACAATGAACAATCAGTGAGAGGAGAGTTGGGTTGTGACTGTGAGTGAAATGCTTTTTAAATCTCTTTACCTGATGTGTGTAATTGGTCTTCAGATTATTAAGGCTGTAGATCAAATCTAGACTCTAGATTCCAGACTTAAAATCTAGAGACCAGTCAGACCTATAGTCTCAATCTGAAAAGGGTCTAGATCTAGATCTAATCACTGTGCCATAAATCTAGATCTAAGACCTATAGTGTTTCTAGATCTAGATTTAGATCTAGGCCTAGATCTAGATTTAGATCTGTGCCACTTAAAATCGAGAATCTAGATCTAGCCTAGATTGTTCACTCATCAATACAACACTTACAACTTGGTTTCCTCTCATATTTCTATACCTAGAGCTTATAGCTATATCGAAAGATTTAAAAAAATGACTCCAATACATCTACAGGGACAACAAATGATGTTCAATTATGTCACTTACGGACGTAAACACGGAGATTTCGTCCTATCGAAGTTGGTCGACATAATAATCACTGATATTGGGACCCATAAAAACTGATTTGAATAAAACGCAACAAAACAAAATATACATTTGAAAAACTACTCTTTTTATTTCAATATATTTTGAGAGTGACTGAAACATTTTATGTATGACACAATTTAGTTGTAGCGTGTTTAGTATAATTTGTTCGATTCAAATCGAGATGATGGAAATTAAAAACTAAATTCTTTCGTCAAAAATATAAAAATTAAGGTTTTATCTCTGGTGGGCGGTGTAGGGAAATAATCCTTCAGGTAAAAAATACACAAGCAACCCACGTAAAACAGACGACAATGCTAGACTTTATGTCTACAAGATAATGAATGTATATTTATTACATCTAAAAATAGTTTTCTTTCGTATATTTTTAAGAAGAGAAGGCCGACTGAAGTTACTTAGACTTAGATCTTTCAGTTAAAATATATGAGTAGTCATACAATGGTAGTAACCGTTTAGTGACGACAAAATTGCCCAGTTGCGATATTACTAATAATTATGAAAAAAATATGTATTGTAATGTGAAATATACCGATTTAATTGACAAAATTCAGTTTCAAAACTGAAAAAAAAACGTAATGCCCATAATTATCATGGAATCGTGATCGAAGGGATATTTACCACAATATCAAAGTTTTGCTTGAAATAGATTTATTTAATCTAATTTGACAGAACCGGTACTTATTTTGCCTAGGTTAGTCGGAATAGCCGTTTCCAGTTTCCGGTAAGAGGGGGAGTGCCATCATCATAATTTAACATTGGACAAAGCGTAAGAAGAATTGTTACCTGTTTTTGGTTAGAAAAGGTGAGCACTTTTTAATTGTAAAATGCAAATTAATCCAGACTATTTTATAGCGCTGTTTTCTTTACACCCAGATTTTCCTATGCGGAACTGATAAACTGATAGAATCTAGATTAGATTTATCATTTAGGCCTGTAGGATGTAGATTAGTATTCAATTAAGAATCCAGATTTTATAGCCTGTTTCAGATAGAAGTTGTAGTATTATGGGCACACACTAGATCTATATACTATAGATCAACTGTTTCTGTTTCCTTGTTAGTCTAAATACTGTTCACTGCAAATTTGAAACCACATGTATAGAATTCTTTTTTAACTTTGAGACCTAGATCTAGTAGCTTTTTGAAGGCATTTAATAATTTATTGTTATTTATAAAATTTTGGTTAAATTAGATTGACGTTGTCCATACTGTGCTGAAAAAGGCTTGATTTAATGGTTTTCTTCTTTAAATATTAGCATCTCATCGGTAGTTGTTCAAATTTCATCTAGGCAAACATTCATTTTATGTCACACCTCTAGAGATGCAACAATCTGTACATTGAGTAAAACTATATTTTTTATTTATGTTTTTCTTCAGATTTGTTATACCTGTTTTCGTGGGAGCTCTGACTTAAGGTAGTGACTTCAAAATGACGGACTCCAAGTATTTTACTACCACCAAAAAAGGTAGGCCCTATTTACAACTATTCACTTCAATTTTGGTGGTTAGTCACAGGACTGCATGCACATTATCCAGTTCAAATGCATTCTATGTAACTGTGGATTACATTGTAACAAAAATGTTTGTTAAATGCAAAGACCAAATTACTTAGGCCTATAATTTCATATTGTTGTTTAGGGCTGTCTTGTTAAACTTTTTTTACCCCAAAATTGAACGAGTCATTCCAAAAAAACTGCACCCCTGTATTTTAAAATCTAAAAGTATGAACATGTTCTTTTGTTTTATAAATTTTTTTTTCTTTTTCCTATGACAATTTGAAGAGATAACCCCAGTCATTTCAATGTGTTATAATTATATTTCAAGCTTTTTGAGTTAAGAGTTCAGTCTAAATTTTTTGTTGCTGACAAAGTTGAGGTCATGTGTGCAGTGGTTATTTATTTATAGGATTTTTATACCTTCTGAAAGATACCATAAGTTGTATGGTTTTAGCACAGGGATACCCTCAAAATGTATGGGACGTCATGCATGTAGAATATATATAAATCCTGTACTATACATGTTTTAGCCCTATCTTGCAAAGTTTTACCAAAATGTGAATGTAAGAAACATCCCTCCTTTCATTTAGTTTATCCTTTTTGGCCCAAAAGTCTTCTGAAGCATACCCTCTGAGTGTAAACAATAAAAACATGGCCACACATTTCCCCTTGAGAAAGCTGTTTGCATATATTATGTTGAATAATATACAGGTATGGTTAATTTTACAGTTCTCTCCTGTGATCTTACTTGTGAAAAGAACACAATTGTGGACTGGATTTTTTCTTTTTCTTTTTTTTTCCTAAGGTGAAATATTTGAGCTCAAAGCGGAGTTAAACAGTGACAAGAAGGAGAAGAAGAAGGAAGCTGTCAAAAAAGTTATCGCTAGCATGACAGTGGGCAAAGACGTCAGGTAGGACCATTTGAAGAGTCTTGTAAATTCACTGGCAGTGCCAATGTCTGCCCTTGTGCAATCACTCATGCTGTTAGTTCATCATAATCCAAAACTGAAGAATTTTATTATAAACATTGTTTTAAACTGTATCTTCCTAATGTTTTACATCTTGATATGCACTAAAATCTTCAAAACAACTACAGGGCATTGACTATATCATGTATCATGCTTTACAACTTCTACAGAATTATAATGCAATAAAAGTGGTCATCATATGATATAAATAAAGCTTGGTTTTTCAACAAATTGTATCAAAATAACCCTTAAATCCCCAACCATAACAAATGTTAGAAGAAATCTCTCTTAATTGAAGATTACCTCTTCACTCTTTATTTCCAGTGCTTTGTTTGCGGATGTTGTGAACTGCATGCAGACAGACAACCTAGAGCTGAAAAAACTGGTCTATTTGTATTTGATGAACTACGCCAAGACTCAGCCGGATGTTGCAATCATCTCTGTGAACACGTTTGTCAGGGTGAGCAGCCTGAAGTTTTTTGACTGTGCTAGTGCTAGTATTTATGTAATGAAAGAGTGATGGAAATTATCCGGCTGACTTTATTTATATTTGCATTCATAGCTTATGGCCCATTTCTTGTTGATCTATAGTTAGGGTCAAATGCATTTTTATTGTCAATTACAATAGGCTGAGTCACACTTACTATTTCTATTTATGCTTTTTATGTTTGATTTGGGCAAGAAGTTTGAAATTGTGACTAGCTTACTATGGGTATTTTTATTGCCCTGTATCATCTAACAATCTGTGTAATCTATACAAGTTGTCTATTCAAAGGCAAATGAATAATGGACTGAGCTTGAGAAGTATGTTTTTTATTATATACTGGTTGTCTTCAGAATATGAGAATTACTCTTTAAAACAAGTCCTTTTCTTTGCCTGTTTAGGATTGTGAAGACCCCAACCCCCTAATCCGAGCTCTTGCTGTGAGGACTATGGGATGTATCCGTGTTGACAAGATCACGGAGTACTTGTGTGAGCCCCTGCGCAAATGCCTGAAGGATGAGGATCCCTATGTGCGCAAGACTGCAGCTGTTTGTGTGGCTAAGCTCCATGACATCAATGCTCAGCTTGTGGAGGACCAAGGTTTCTTGGATGCTCTGAAGGATCTTCTGTCCGACTCAAATCCAATGGTTTGTACCAATAAATGATGTGGGTTTTTTTTTTTTATAAATATTTTGGCTGGGATAAACTTTTTTTTTTTTTTTTTTTTCTGATTTGCGTTTTTTTTATAATTTTGCATGTGTGTGATATTGATTTTTTAAGGGCACAGCTGTGCTTTCAAGCAATTAGTTTGGAGCAGTAAATTTGTAAAATGTATTAGCTTTAATTATTGCTTTATTGGCAGTACAACTTAATCTTGCTTGTGTGTATATTGTTCTTTCCCTAATTACAATATATGAACTACACCCACCACAGGTTGTGGCTAACGCTGTTGCTGCTATCTCTGAGATCCTTGAGACCTCTGATTCTGCTCAGTCCAGTCTGGAGATGAACTCCAACACCATCAACAAACTGCTCACTGCTCTTAACGAGTGCACAGAGTGAGTTGGTTTTTTGTTTTGTTTTGTTTTTCACTGGGATTTCCTCTTCGCAAGATTATAGGAGGATACTAGACTCTTGCTGTACATATTGTAGCTTAGATATATCCACATTTTTCATTTTAAAAAAGCTTTATGATATCTCTCACAAACACTGCAGCCCTATGTTCCACATGGCATCAAGAGGCGTACAAGAAGCTAAAACTATCACAAACACTGGATACAAACTTGACTTGTACCATATGCCTTGTAAGTGTGTGTAAACAAAATGATTCAATCTTTATGATTATTTTCATCAAGATGGGAAAAGGGAGTAAAAATTCAAAAGAAAAAGAAAAAAAGAGAATTTAATCTTTTTTTAATTTTTGTTTTTGGTTTTCTCTTCTTCTTTCATGTTGCTAGGGAACAGTGATACTTTTTTCATTAACCTAAACTTATTTAAATAACTCTTGAATTATGAAATGGAGAACATGTCATGCTGGTTAAAAAAAACAAACAAAAAAAAGATATTTATTTTTTGTAAAGTTAACAGATCTTAAAACATATGCATGTATTATCAGTTTCAAATATATGCCTTTATTGTCTAAAACAGAGATGTATAAACTGATTTTCAATTTCTTCAGGTTTTAGTTCAGCAGGAAAAATGTTGTCATTTTGTTTTTATTTGTTTCCTTTTTTTAACCTTAAGAGATTCTGTTAGATACAAAAAAAATAATGTTTTGTGAATTTGTTCAATTTTTATTTTTCAGGTGGGGTCAGGTGTTCATTCTGGACTCCATCTCTAATTACAATCCAAAGGATGACAAGGAAGCGCAGAGGTAAATAATGGATTGAGCATACCAAAGAACTGAGATACAGGAATTTGGAATTCATTATCATCATATGACATATATGATATGGAACTTAACTTGTGCTTCAATTGAAATTTTTTTTTTTTGTATTGAAGGATAGGAGTAATTGTTTGATATTTCTTGTCTTTTATTTTGGACTCCTATAATGTTATAGGTAAACCATTAGGAATGTTTAATTGTCCTGAAGTGAATTTCCGCTCTCTTTATCATGGCCTTATGTATTTTTCCTACAGTATCTGTGAGAGAGTGACTCCTCGACTTGCTCATGCTAATGCTGCTGTTGTGCTATCTGCAGTCAAGGTGATTGTTAAAATGCTTAAAAAAAAAAGCATATGTTTATCTTTCTGTGAAAAGCTTTTTTCCAATTAATCGACTCTTAGCTGGAATTTAAGTAAATATTTCTATTTAAATTTCTGTCTTCAAAGGGATACTTTTTCATTAAATATATTGCAAGTATATATTGTTATTAAAAGACTTATTACAATGGATCACAGCTTACTACCGTAAAAGGCTACAGAAAACTTTTTTTTTTTTAAGGATGTTCAGATAGCTTTAGTATACCCTTCTTTTTGTTGTTGTTGCTGTTTTTTTTTCTTCTTTTAATTCATCGTTCTCAACGATTTTGCCAGGTGATCATGAAATACATGGAGATCCTGGACATCAACTCTGACACGGTGACCATGCTGGTGAAGAAGCTGTCCCCTCCCCTGGTGACCCTTCTCTCCGCCGAGCCGGAGATTCAGTATGTCGCGCTGCGTAACATCAACCTCATTGTGCAGAAAAGGTTTGTTTCACTTTTGTCTTCAGTCTTGGGGGCCCGTCCACAAATTATATAGCCTATATGGTGCTGACGTTGGACGTTTAACCAACTCGACTCCCCTTTTGCCTACTTCCAATGATGCTAATGTTCCATAAATTTACAGATTTTAAGTAAAAAAGTAGTTGGCAGGTTATAGTTCAGTAAAAGTCTGTTAAAGGGTTATCGTGTGGGATTCAGTATATTATGTCACTCAATGTGAGATGTTCAGTAAGGCAATAATGATATAGTTGGCATTGCTGCTACTTCCTTTGTAAATTTTTTTTATTAGGTGAAAATCAGGATCTGAGTCAGTTGACAAGGCTTAAGGTTGAGTTTTTTTTCTTTAATGAAATGGATTTACTTGTTAATTTAAAGAAGTGAATTTTTCTTTTTTTTTCAGCACTTTTCATTTATGTTTAGTTTTGTTCATTGTCACTTCGATTTGCCTGCAAAAGTTACATCATTCTCAAAAAAGGAATTTGAATCATTTCAAAGAAAATAGTAGACATTGTTATTTAAGGGAAGTCAGTCAGGATATTTTGAATTTAGTGTCCAGCCTTTTTGCCCTGAGATTTTGAATAGAATTTAAACTGCTCCTATTATCTTTCCTCAGGCCTGACATCTTAAAAACTGAGATGAAAGTGTTCTTTGTGAAATACAACGATCCGATCTACGTGAAGCTGGAGAAGTTGGACATTATGATCCGTCTGACCAACCAGGGGAACATTGCTCAAGTGTTGGCCGAGCTTAAAGAGTAAGTTCATTTTTAATAACAAAGCAAAACAAAAAAAGAATCTGAATTTTAGAAGTGTTTTTCTAAAATAGAAACAACATCTGCATGTTTCTGGTTCACTATAATTATGGTTCATATTATTAACAATTTAAAAAAATGTTTCAACAATGAAAAAAAAAAAAACTTTTACAAATCAAATTTTAATATATACGTTAACTTCTTATGCCTTTTCAACCAATAATGACACACCATATCTGTTTGTTTTGTTTTTTTTCGTTCCAGCACTTTTTCAGTACAAATATTTACAGTTGTTTCTCTTTGTTTCAGGTATGCAGCGGAAGTTGATGTTGACTTTGTGCGCAAATCTGTCCGCGCCATTGGTCGCTGTGCCATCAAGGTCGAGCAGGCTGCAGAGCGGTGTGTGGGAACACTCCTGGACTTGATCCAGACCAAAGTCAACTACGTCGTTCAAGAGGCCATTGTCGTCATCAAGGTAAGGGGGTATTGCATGAAATAGAGCGATGTGTTATTAAATATAGATGTTGGGTTTAAAGTATTAAGTTTTACTGAATTTTAATCATCGTGAGGTAATATTCGACTTGGAAGAGCTTGCTAAATGTTTGTACACTAGTCATTAAATATATACATGTATGAAAATGAATTTGCTTGAAGTTTGATAAAGAAAGAGATTGTTTTTGTATCTCTTACAAGTGTTCAATAGACTTTATTGACCAAACAGACATTATTGCCATATATATTATTATGTAGGAATTTTTTGTTGTTTTTGTAAAAAAAAACAAAAAAGAAACAATGTGTAAAATGTTGTACCCCTATTTGTGTTTCTATTACATAGCAGCAATATTGGATTTTTTTTTTCCAGGACATTTTCCGCAAGTATCCCAATAAGTATGAGAGCATCATTGCTACCCTGTGTGAAAACCTAGACACTCTAGATGAACCTGAAGCAAGGTAAGCTCATAAGGGGCAGTAGAGAGTATAATAATATATCAGTATTCATCAACAGTTTATGAGAAATCAAATCTCTCTCTGTGTCTATCTACGTGAAAAAATTCGGCTACAAAACTAACTTTACGCTGTTTGCAGAAACATAGGGTTGAAAAAAGAATCTGCCGTGTGCCTTTCATAATTGTCGCTTTTGTAAGTCTAAATAAAAGTTGAACTTATTATATTGGGAGGGGGGTTATGGTTTGCTTCAGTTTTAGACTTTTGTACTGGTGTTCAAGTTCTAAGGCATTCACTGATTTAGTAGCTTGTAGCAATATTTTCATCGCTATGTGCACGTTGGTATCTTTGATTTCAGGGCTTCTATGATATGGATCATAGGGGGGGGGGGTTGGTTTTCTTTGATTGTAGACTTATTTACTGACGTTCAGGTAATAATGCGTTCACTGAATTAGTAGCCTGAAGCAATATTTTCATCGCAATGTGCACATTGGCATCTTTGATTTCAGAGCTTCTATGATATGGATCATAGGCGAATACGCCGAAAGAATCGACAACGCTGACGAGCTGCTGGAGAGTTTCCTGGAAGGGTTCCAGGATGAGAACACGCAGGTCAGTCCTCTAGCGTGCATTTCATAGAAAGCTCCATCAGTTGCTACTTGTGGACGCTATAGCTCTATCAGTTAGTACTTTTGGACGCTATTCTTTAAGTTTTGTGAAGCAACCAGGGTGGACCAGGCACAGATCAAAGTTTTAGACATTTTGAGTTATTTGTAGTGTGTTAAGAAGCATCCGATGCACTTTGAGGTTGTAAAAATGACAGCTGTGTTGGGGAGCGCGGTGGTCCTGGGGAAGAACACCAGCTTCCGACGCAAAAGGTCACGGTGCGATCCTGGCTGTTTCGCTCCCTACTGGTTGGGTCGGTGTCAGTATAATGTGATCGGCTGAGACAGGAGTCATAGCATCCCCGCCCTGTCTCGTGTGTGGCAGCACATAACATTGTCAGACGTTAGTCTTGGGGCCCTTCCACAATATAGCCTATATATTGCTAATGTTGGACGTTAAACCAACTCAACAATGACAGCTATGTCGTTTCTAAAACCAGGGATAATAAATTGAAATTTGTTTAAAAAAATGAAAAATGCTAATTCTGAGAATATTTTTTTTTTTTTATGTTCATTGGGTTCTGGCTCATAATTTGTATCTGGGACTTGTGTCTGGTTAAGCCTGGTTGCCTCACGTATAGCTCCTTCAATTTAAGTTTAAATAGTGATGACCCAGATGTTGAGTATGCCGTGATCTGCATGTGTTCACTGCATAATTGAATTCTGGGACATAAACAGCAGGCATATATATTATCACTGCAGTCTGGTTGTTACAAAGCCATTGATTGCAATTTCATTTCTTGCCACAAATCAATACAATAATATATATTTTTAGTTAGCTAAATGAATTAATTCACCAGCCATGGAATATGAAAGATTTATTAAGTGACTACAATGTAAATTGATAATGGTTTATAGAAAATAAAAAATAAAAGCTGAACAGTATCCTGGGCATAACGTAGTATGGATTAAAAGCACACAAAAAATTGTCCCATGCTCTTTGCTAGAGCGTTGGAGAACCAAGAGTTAGAATCCTGACTGTATGGATATCTCTGGTGCAGAGATTATTACACGAAAGGTTGGGAAGGCTTTATATTCATACACATTGTTTTTTCTTTGAATATGAAAAATTGAAAAATTGGATTTTTAGTTAATGCGTTAAAAAATAATAACATCATTTAAAAACATCATTAACTTTTTTAACTGTGTGTATTTTTTTTCCAGGTCCAACTGCAGCTGCTTACAGCCATTGTGAAGTTGTTCCTAAAGAGACCAACAGATACGCAGGAGTTGGTGCAGCAGGTTCTCTCCCTTGCTACTCAGGTGTGTGATGCAACTGGGCTGACGAAACAGTCCTTTTTAATTTTTAGTGAAATAGAGATGTAAAGAAGTGCATTCTTTCCCTAAATTACTACAATTCAAGCTTATTCGCTTCAAAAGCTTCTGATATCAGAAGTAAGTCCTTTAGTATTAATGTTATGAGTGGAGCATTACACAGGATCCAGGATGAGGATTTGCTCCAAGATCTGTAGATCTCGTGGAAAAAAAACATACAACTGAGCTATTTGCAAGAAGCCCTTGTTAATACAAAGGTTGATATGCTGAATTAGTTTATCTTTGAAATAACTATTATTGAAGCTGTACTTTGTGGGGTTAAGTTTCAACAGAAAAGAACTGAACATGTTGATATTTCATGTGAAACTTTTTTTATTATCATCGTTTTTTAGCTTTTGAGGACGGTCTCACCTAATATAGAAACAGGAAAGAAAAGACTCCTCTAACATTTCATGTAGAATGTTGTTTTATTTCCATAGCCTCACCTGAAATCAAAACAGGAAAGAACAGACTGTTCTGATATTTCATGTGAAACTTGTTTTATTATCATTGTTTTTTAGGACAGCCTCAGCTAATATCAAAACAAGAAAGAACAGACTCCTAATATTTCACGTGGAATCTTATTGTATTTCCATAGACCTGAAATCAAAACAGGAAAGAACAGACTCCTCCGATATTTCATGTGGAAACTTGTTTTATTATCATTGTTATTTGGCACAGCCTCAACTAATACCTAAACAAGAAAAAAAAGTCCCCCTATATTTCATGTGGAATCTTGTTTTATTACCACTGTGTTTCCAGGACAGCGACAACCCTGACCTGCGGGACCGCGGCTACATCTACTGGCGCCTGCTGTCCACCGACCCCGCGGCCGCTAAGGAGGTCGTCCTGGCGGAGAAGCCGCTCATCTCGGAGGAGACGGACCTGATAGAGCCGACCCTGCTCGACGAGCTGATCTGCCACATCGCCAGCCTGGCCTCTGTGTACCACAAGCCCCCCAACGCCTTCGTGGAGGGGCGCGGGACTCTGCGCCGGTCTCTGCCGAGAAACCAGTCGTAAGTTAGGCTTGCTGGCTTGCTGGTTAGAAGTAGTATCGTATGGCAACGCCTCAACGTTTAGGGGTAGAACATCGGCTTCCGACGCAAAAAGTCCCGAGTTCGAATCCTGGCTGTTGCGTTCCCTACTGGTTGGGTGGGTGTCAGTATAATGTGACCGACTGAAACAGGAGTCATGGTATCCCCGCCCTGTCTCGTGTGTGGCAGCACATAAAATTGTCAGACGTCCGTCTTGGGGTCTGTCCACATTATAGCCTATATAGTGCTGCTGTTGGACGTTTAACCAACCTGTCAATCCAAGATGTTAGTCTGTTATTGGCATTATGAATTGTGTCATATCCTCCATTAAGTTTTGTAAAAGGAAGGTGAAGTATGATATGGCCAGTTGTCTCAGGCTTCCATGACATTGAGCTCAGAAATTTTTACACATTTGCACGATGACAGTAAAAACTTTTAGAGGGCTCTAGCTCTAAACTTATAGCAGCGATGTGTGCCCGAGTCACCCTGGTTACCTCACATATTTTTATATAGCTATTCAGCGACTTGTGCCCGAGTCACCCTGGTTACCTCACATATTTTTATATAGCTAACTTGATCTGTACTAAATACCACAGTGTAGCGACCCCGCAGTTTGTGTTGTTCTTATACTAATCTTCGGCCCAGTCTCGTCGTCAGTCTTAGCAGTTAAAGTTTCCTGTTGAAATTGTCAGTTTGTCAGTGCGGTCGATAATTAAGTCGCTACAACAGCTTCTAATGTTAATCTTAGCTCTTGCAGTGTACTAAATAATAACCACAGCTTCTAATGTTAATCTTACCTCTTGCAGTGGAGAGGCCCCACTGGGCGAGACTGCAGCTGCTGCCCCCGCGGCCCCTGTCCAACAGCCGACGGTGATCCCAGGGGTGGACTCTCTGATCGGGGACCTGCTGGACATGGACCTGGGCGGGCCCACGCCCTACCAGCAGCAGCAGATGATGAGCCAGATGCCCCAGTCTGCCCCGGCCGCGCAACCCCAGGGTGCCATTGACCTGTTGGGTGAAGGCCTCGATAACCTGGTATGTTGTCTTTGACTTAAAATGTGGATATGTTGTTATGCCTGAATCTTCATAATTGAGATATTTTGATGATGAGCCAGATGCCCCAGTCCGCCCCGACCGCGCAACCCCAGGGCGCTATTGACCTGTTGGGAGAAGGCCTGGATAACCTGGTATGTTGTCTTTGACTTAAAATGTGGAAATGTTTTGATATTTGGGTCCGTAAAGACTTTTATGTTTTTATGTCTGAATCTTCGTATGTGAGAAGGAAAAATTTCATATCTGAAGTTTTTGGCATTGTTCAACCCCAGGGCGCTATTGATCTGTTGGGTGAAGGCCTCGATAACCTGGTATGTTGTCTTTGACTTGAAATGTAGAAATGTTTTGATATTTGGGTCCGTAAAGACTTTTATGTTTTTATGTCTGAATCTTGATCAGTGAGATGGAAAAATTTCATATCTAAAGTTTTAGGTAGTGTTCAACCCCAGGGCGCTATTGATCTGTTGGGCGAAGGCCTTGATAACCTGGTATTGTTTTTTTTTACTTCAAATGTGGAAATGTTTTTATGCCTGAATCTTCATAAGTGATAAGGAAATATTTCATATCTGAAGTTTTAGATAGTGTTCAACCCCAGGGCGCTATTGATTTGTTGGGTGAAGGCCTCGATAACCTGGTATGTTGTCTTTGACTCCAAATGTGGAAACTATTTTCCTATTGCTCTGGTGTCAGGGTCGGTGGCCCTTCTCCCCTTTCATTTCGCCCACCCTCTCCCATCCACAAACACTGCTAGCTTGCGCACTGGTATGAGGGGACGTCATTTTTTATAAGCCATCTGGTGCTATTGATAGACATCTGTGGGTTTATTTGACTTAAAGAATGGAAACGTTTTAACATGTGGGTTTCATAGAGGCCTATGTGTTTTATGCCTGAATCATGATAGTTAAGAAGGAAATAATCTACCATGGCGTTGTACTTACGGCTAAAAGAGTCTACGAGTCTTGACAAACAGCATTGTGAGTAGTTTGTAAGCAGTTATGCAATAAGATCCTATTTGTAAGTTTCAGCTTTCAGGCTATACCATAACCCAAACTACGAAAGTCTACGGTAACCATATATTTTTTGTTTGTTTTTTTACTAACACATGTTCACTTACATAGTGAAAGAATAAACTCTTGTTTAAAGAATACCAATAAAAATAAATCTTTAAAACTCTAATTATATATGTTTTCTTCCTCCACAGCTTGGAGGAGGTGGTGGAGGCCTAGACGCTCTTGGAGGCCTAAGTGATATTTTTGGCAGTGTTTCTCAGTCATCGTTCTATACTCCACCTCAAGAGGTAATTGTCAGTGTTGTAAATTATTTCCCATGTTACATCTTAAGATTTTATTGGTACTTCCAACATTCAACAGGAGTGGCCTTGGAAGTAAAAGTATTTTTTTTTTGTTATATGTGTATCCTAAAGTGTGAAAGGATCCTTTTTTTATACTATTGTTCACCTTTACTTCTTGATAATGTAACAATGTGTGGTACACTCCTTGAATATCAGCTTTATTGTTGATGACCCAGATGTTGAGTATGCCGTGATCTACCGTGTGTTCACTGCATAATTGAATTCTGGGATATAAACAGCAGGCCTAGATTATCATTGCAGTCTGGTTATTACATTGCCATTGACTGCTTTTTTTTATTTCTTGCTACAAACAATGATTTACACTGTTGAAGTCATCATATGAGCGTGCATTACAACATTAAAAACAATTGAACATGGCAATTTAAATCAAAATTATGCAAAAGGAAGACTCTTAAGGTCAAATTACTGATGGGTCTCATGATTTCATCAAATTTTTCTCACAGTTCTGTGGTTTCTAGGCGGCTCCTATCTAATACAAATTAAATGCCACATATCGTATGCCATGCCATGTCAATTTTTTACTGCATAATTAAATTTTTATACATAGACATAATTATGATAATATAAATATATATATATAACTTTAGGGCATTTGCCTGTCTTGTGAACTTGTCATTTGTAGCCATAAGTTGTTTTTTCTCATGCCAGAAAATTTTTTATATATATTAAGAATATCAGTTTCTAACATTGATCACATTTAAAATACATCTATGAGATCAGTAAGAAAATAGAATGATCAGGGCAACTTAATTTGCGGAGGTATACAATGCTGACTGATGGGAAGAAAAAAAGTATAATCATAATTCCTATCAAATATGTACATAGTAAATATTGCAAAACTGAGAAATTTTCCACCACAATCATTTGTTTATACACCTCATTGATTTGTTTATAGACCTCAGATGATGAGTATGCTGTGATCTTTTCAGTGCTCGCTGCATAATTACATTCTGGGACATTAAAAAACATCCATCATCTTGTTGCAGTCTGGTCATCTCCAGAACTTCTGTGGCTGCTTTTTGTGGATTGTGACAATACGATTATTGAAAATTGATGCAAATTGAGTAATTAGAAACATGCTATTTCGTATGCTGCTTATGTTCATGGTCGAAAGTTTTCATCGTCATGCTTTGTAATTTTATTTTTAGAGCTGCACTCTACCTTAATTTAAAAAAAAATTTTTTTTTAGGTTCCTTGCAATTTGTTTACCAAGCTCTACTGTGACATTTACATTCAATTGATTATGTTCTTCAGCTAACTTATGTTTCCCCTTGTAAAAAAAAATCATAACAAGTGTTATCTATTTTTTCCCCCATAAGGTTTGGTTGCCTGCAAATAAGGGGAAAGGGCTGGAGCTGACAGGCACGTTTGCTCGTAGAAACAAGCAGATCTTCATGGAACTCACCTTCACCAACAAGGCCATGCAGCCAATGTTGGGCTTCGCCATTCAGTTCAACAAGAACAGGTAGGTGGTGAAAAAATATTTAGACATGGGTACGCGTTCTTGAGGACGTTAATTAATTTCCTACACTTTATATTTCTTATATGATAATGTGAGATTTTTTGTGGGTTTTTTTTTTTTAATAAACAAAATTAAACTGTAAAATGTAGAATTTGAGAATTAACAGTAAGAGTAATACGATAATCATATTGCGTTTCCCGTGGAAGCAGCTTATGTTAACCCTAATCATATTTACTGTTTTGTAGACTTGCCTATATATTGCAGGGTCTCTATGGATAAATACTTTTTAAAGAGTCAAAATGGAAATTTAAGGAATCTTACAATTTCAAAGGATAAACACATAAAATAAAATAGTGAAAAACCATAATTATATATTTTGAGTACAGTGTATTTTAATCTGAATGAAATCGTTTGGGTCCTGACTTACTGAACATTTTATATGGGATCTGTAGGTAGAATAACCAGGAAGATAATTACACCAGAGTGCTAAAATTTAACAGCTCGTGTGGTTTTGGTTTTCCCCTTGTTCTGTCAGCTTTGGCCTGCAGCCAGCGTCGCCCCTCCAGATCCAGTCCCCGCTGCCACCGAACCAGAGCGCCAGCGCGTCCCTCCCACTCAACACGCAGGGCCAGGTGCAGAAGATGGAGCCCCTGACCACCATCCAGGTGAGTTGCTTCATGTAGTGAATTATAGATATTTTGCTGTCACTGTTGGAGTTAAAAGTAAAATAATACATTCATCTGGAGATCAACATGCCCATTGCACAGTGACAATGAGAAAGAAGACTTGGGGGCGTAATGAGGAGGATGAGTCCAAGCCAAAAGTGACTCACCCGAGTTCAATACAAGTAGATTGCACTTAATATAGTATAAAAGCCATTCACTTAGTGTTTATGCGCTCATTAAATACTTGAAAAGGGAGACACTGTCTCTGTGTGATCGCACTAGAAATTTTTAAGCATAGCTGTAGGGTTTTTGTTGTTAAGCAAGTATTACTTTCTATTTCATCTGTTTAACATTCACTACAATACATGTATCTCGGGGATTTCTGCCATTCTATTTCATTATGAAGATAGTGGTTGATAGTATCCATTTACATAATGTGAGTGGCCAAGTCTGGCAGATCAGTTTTGATTTTTTTATGTTAGACAAGAACTACAATATGTATCTTTAGTTTAAATCTTCGAGTTCCCTACTTTTTTTTTTAATCTTATAAAACTGACCCCCTCTCCCTCCCCTTCAATCTTCTTTTTATTTCTCTTTATAAATTTACCATTTTAAACCTCTACCCTGGAATTGTTACTATGAAAGAAATCAAAAAGCACTATAATCATGTTGTTTTCCTCCCCTTTTTTCCTTTAGGTTGCTATTAAGAACAACATCGGTGTGTTTTACTACAGCTGCCACGTACCCATGCATGTCTTGTTTGTTGAAGAAGGGGAGATGGACAAGAAAGACTTCCTAGCGTCTTGGAAGGAAATTCCAGCCCAGAACGAGGTCCAAAGCACAATCAGCAATGTCCAGCATAACGCCGGTGAGTTTTTGACTTACTTGACTTATTTGCCTTTCGCATCCTGGTCATCAGATCGGGACGCCTCAGCAATCTCTGCAATGTGCTTGATGAATGATCTCCATTGATCACGTTCCTGTGCTAGTGAACGTATGTGGTTCAAGTCTTGAGTCGTTTTCAGTGAAAGATTGTGGGTGCGTGATAGGTCTTTGTTGAGGATCACTGGTAGGGTTGTAGTTGTGAGTTTACAAGAACAAAATATCACCCGTGTTTGAACAGAGCTGGTTAACAAACATAATGCTCTCGCAAGATCATACGAGTAATCATTACCAAATGATCACTTGTGTCCAACTTAATACTGGTTGGCTAATAGTCTTTGACCATACGCTATGTGGTGAATTGCGTATAGTGTCATGTTATAGTTGTGTCAGTTCGAAGCTGCCAAGTTTTGTTTGGAAACTCAAACTTAACATTGATTGTGCCAGTGTTAAATAGTTTAACTGGAGCTGCATGTTTTGTGTACCTAGATAATGTAAGAGAATAAAATAGTTTATTGGACTAGGTGATTTTGATGTATTGTAGAGATCTCTTGATTTATCATTGAACTCTCTCAATGTATTCAAGAGCTCTTAGCATGTATTATGGAAATGATAAAACACTTTAATATTATTTCATAACTGATAGAACTTAAGTCAAGTTGATTTATTTAAAACTGATAAAACTGCATGGGATTGTCCATATATAAACTCTTCAAATCAGCTACATGCACATGATTCCCTATTTTTCATTTTCCTCTATTTCTCTGTAAACAAAGTTCCATCCATATTTTTTCTCAGACACTGTATCCCAGAAGTTGCGCAACAACAATGTGTTCACCATTGCCAAGCGTAACGTGGAGGGGCAGGACATGCTGTACCAGTCTCTCTCTCTCACCAACGGCATCCGGGTGTTGGCCGAGCTGAAGATTCAGCCTGGCATGAGCAACTTCACCGTGAGTTCACAATTCCCTTACCTTATTTTAACTCAACGGTGGTCCAGGGGTAGAACATCGGCTTCGACGCAAAAAGCCCCGAGTTCGAATCCTGGCTGTTGCGTTCCCTACTGGTTGGGTCGGTGTCAGTATAATGTGACCGGCTGAGACAGGAGTCATGGTATCCCCGCCCTGTCTCGTGTGTGGCAGCACATAAAATTGTCAGACGTCCGTCTTGGGGCCCGTCCACAATATAGCTTATATAGTGCTGATGTTGGACGTTAAACCAACCCAACCTTGCAGCCTTTGCAGAAAATGCTGTTGCTATAGTTGATTTATTTAAGACTGATAAAACTGCATGTCCATAGATTAGCTCTTTAAATTAGCTTTATGCACAAGATTCCCTATTTTTCATTACCCTCTATTTCTCTGTACAATTTATAAAGTTCCATCACATTTTTTTTCCAGACACTGTATCCCAAAAGCTGCGCAACAACAATGTGTTCACCATCGCCAAGCGTAACGTGGAGGGTCAGGACATGCTGTACCAGTCTCTCTCTCTCACCAACGGCATCCGGGTGTTGGCCGAGCTCAAGATTCAGCCTGGCATGAGCAACTTCACCGTGAGTTCACAGTCCCCTTACCTTATCTTAACTCTGCAGAGTCATGGTATTTTGCAAGCAATACTCATGAAATTGCCTTATTTTTCTTCCCAAAGTTTATATATTTAAAACTAATGAAAGACAGAAGACAGAATGAAAAAAATTGCAGATAAGAAAACTTCAGTTTTTTATCCTTCAAATAAAATATCTATTTCCCCACTTACATGAATGCAGTGTGACAATGTTAAAGTTACTCCTCAGTTTGTTTGTTGAGACTAATGAGTCAAATTTTGAAAAAATCGGTATTTGGAGTGGTCTCTTACAATTGATCATTGAGATATTTTGTGGTAAGCTAGAAAATATAATTTAGTAAAATATACCCCTTATTATCATTTTATGACATAATTCAGGATGTATAGACAGAAAAAAGGCTTTAATTACCTCCTGATTAATTATATTTTAACATAGTATTATAAAAAGTCCTAATTGCTAAGAGAAATAGATTTTTAATACTCGACTGACATATCCATTTAATATTTTTCCCCCTCTTTTTTTACAGCTCTCTCTCAAATCTCGAGTCCAAGACATTTGCCCTGCAATCCAGCAAGCTTTTGATGGGATTCTTCACAACTGAAAGATACAAACATTCCCCCATGACTGGTTGTAGCAAATAATTATATAATTGATGCTGCGGTTGTCACCAGTCTCTATATTATTTATGAAACAATGTGCAACAATAGGGATTGAGCTAAAGCTTCTCCGCTCTGGATTTATTTTTCACCGTTATATGTGGTATGAATAATTTAGTGCATATTTAAATATTTTAGCCCATCGTGTTATATTATTATTAATGTCACTTTTTTTTTAATAGGCCTGTTTCACAATAGAAATGTGAATTAAATGTCCTTTCCTTGGCTTCAGTTTGTGTTTAGACTGCACAAACTTCATAGCATTTATCTTTGTAATAGAAACACTTTTTTTTTTTTAATAGAGCTTGTAAAAATTGGAACTGGTTGTTCTCCTATTCAGATGACATGTGAAAGTCTGGAGTTTTGACAGCTGTTTTTTTTTTTTAATATATAATAATTTGGTAAGAACATAAGTTCTATCCTGTATGTAATACTTACATAATTTTTGCCACATTTTGTAATATGAATAAATGTGTTCTATCTGTAATCTGGTCTTGGGCTTGTCAATACATTGTAGTAAATGTTTAATTTTGTTAAAACATTATATCAGTTCAATCAATTCATTCCTACAAACCTCTCTGGTCATTCATCTTTGTGTATCACTGTCCAATATATACAACACTTGTATTCTAAATTCATTAGCTTATTACAGTACAACTTAAATCAAACAAACTCCGACTAAAAAACAAAATAAAAACATATCATACCTTCAGTATCGTCCTACCCTACCTTCAAAGCTATTCTAAGCTTTAAGGACACAAATGGCTATTGTCCAAAATTTGTATGGATTTCATTTCCTACAAATTATGATACATGATGCAGTACTTTGAACTAGAAATAGTCTCTTCATTGTTTAAAAACCAGGCTTAAACCTATGTACAAACTGCCCATTCTTATACATTTGAGTGCTTTCAGTAACACTTCTCACACATACAGAAAAAAAAAAACAAGGAACATGTTCTGTTGTTGTTTTTGGTGGGTTTTTTTTATGGCGTTCTTTCAGCATTTATAAATATGCGATACATTGCAAACAGTAATTAAAAAGTCAACCGTCACTTTTCCACCAACACATTGTACATTGTGCTTAAGAAATTTCATATTCAAAGTAAAAAAAATGAAAGTACAATTTTACACATAGTTATAACCGGTATCCTGTAAAACAATTTACTTGTACATAAAAAAAATAGTTACAGTGGAAACCTAATAATTCAAATTGCTTGGGATTTGATCTAAACTTCGAATTAAGAATAAGAGGATTGGAATAACAGAAGGGGACATACCTGAACTGCAAAAGTGTTAAAATAAGATAGTGCTTTTGGTGGTGGAAGGTTCGAAGAAATAGAATCAAACCAGAAAAACTCTGAATTATGAGTCTGATTTTAATAGAGCCAAAGAGAAATAAAAAATTTTCTTGCGAAATTCGGTTTATGAGCAATTCGAATAATCAAGACTTCGTTTTGTGATATATTAAAAATGATGATATGATAAGTACGTTGTACTGCACTTTGTTTGAAGGCAATTAATAATATAATAATAATTACCGGTAATATGTAAAACAAACACTTTTTTATTTATTGTCAAATTATTCCGAGTAATCAGTAATGTGAGAAATTATAATTTTACTCTTTTTTTCACACTGAGGATACTTATTGTCATTTCCCTTATATAAATTTCTGGAGAATTGCATGTTTATTCATTGCTTTTATGCTGCTTCCCTTGTAAAGCCGTGTAAAATATTCAGGCCTCCGATGAGCTGGCAATACTGACAATTCTGACGGAGTCTTCGGGACTATGAGGTGCCAGGTAGCGCTCAGCGTAGTGGATGCATTCGAAAACCACCTGAGAGTGAGAGAAGAAAAAAAATTGTTTAAATAATTGTGGTTAGACTATTGAGTGCATGCCCAAAAAATGGGTCAGGTTAAATAATAGCTTAAGAGAAAATGAACATTTTCTGCCCATTCTGAAAAGTGTACTTATGGGATCCATTTCTAAATTTCTTTTTTTTTTATTCACTTCACTGATCTTGTGTTACCACACATAAGGATATAGCTTTAAAAAAAGAAAGTCCTTTAAGCCAGTATCTGTGTAATTATGGGTTGCAACACAAGATGTTGGGCACTACATGTATTAGACTAACAGATAAAGTAAAACATAATCAACAATTTGCAATAGTAAGAAATCGAAACAAAAATTCTGACAACATAGTATAACCTATACACATAAAAAACACCAATTTTTTAACTCCTGGTCAGTTCAAATAGTCAAGGAATAAAAAAAAAGGTAATCCTCAAAGGTTCACCCTGAACGAAATACAATTACAATACTAGACTACTGATAAATTAATGTCACTGGCTGCCTAAAATTAGGATCCAGTACATCCAAAGATCAACATACCCATTGGGAGATAAAAAACAATGAGAACGAAGTCTTGGGATCAAGGATAAGGATCAAATACAAGTAGAAAGCCAAACTTATTAGAGATCAATACAAAGTTGAGTTGAGTTGGTTTTAACGTACACTTTGGTTGGTTGGGTTTTAACGTCCAACATCAGCAACTTATAGGCTATATAGTGGACGGGCCCCAAGACAGACATCTGACAATTTTATGTGCTGCCACACACGAGACAGGGAGGGGAAACCATGACTCCTGTCTCAGCCGGTCACATTAAACTGACACCGACCCAACCAGTAGGGAACGCAACAGCCAGGATTCGAACTCCAGACACCTTTTGCGTCGGAAGCCGATGTTCTACCCCTGGACCACCGCGCCCCCCACCATACAGGAAAAAGACTGAGGATCAATACAAGTGGAAAATCAACTTATCATAATTAAACACAAGCGGGTAAAAGAAAGAAGTCTTGGGATCAAGGATGAGGATCAATACAAGTGGAAAGCCAACTTATCAGAGATCAATACAAGCAGAGTGCATTGTATCGTCATTTTAGAAAGCGAAAAAAAAAAAGAAAAGTCAACGACTAGTGAGTAGTGACGTGCCTCGACCATAATAAGTACAATGATCATGATCTCCAGCCGCGTGTGGTGGGCGTCGCTCAGCTGAGTGCTCAGAAGTTCCGTCAATTCACAGCAGTGGTTCAGTTTTTCATTCATCACCTGTGGGACATTTAAAATTACCAAAATTACAGGTACTTGAATTGAACCAAGCAGAATACATTCACTTCGGAATCTTTAAATTTTTAAAATAGGAATTATTGTAACAAAATAAAATATGAGTTCTTTTCAATAGAAGGAAAAGCAAAAGCTAAGAAGAACATGGAAACAGCACAAATTATGCGTCACATAAAACAGGATTATCCTTGTATAAATGTTTTTGCCTTGTACAAAATTAAATCTTCACAACTCCACAAAGATATGGTATGATATCCTTTGTGAATGGTAGTAAATAAGTTGCTTGTTATCTATCTGATCAGCCTGTATTACATACTTTGATTGTGGTTTTCTGTGAATCAACATAATATCAAACCTAAGGGCATAGCATGTTAATTTAAAAAATTAAGTTTACATAGTAAATAGCGTCTTAATTGGAATAAATTGGATTTACACAAAAAATAGCATCTAAATTGAAAGAAATTTGATTTACAGAGTAAATAGGATCTGAATCGGAATAAATTAGGGATTTGCAGAGTAGACGGCATCTTAAAGGGAACAAATTGGATATACAGAGAACAATATTTTAATTGGAATAAATTGGATTTACAGAGAACAATATTTTAATTGGAATAAATTGGATTTACAGAGAACAATATTTTAATTGGAATAAATTGGATTTACAGAGAACAATATTTTAATTGGAATAAATTGGATTTACAGAGAACAATATTTTAATTGGAATAAATTGGATTTACAGAGTAAGTTCAGTGTAAAACAAGACTTGCACTAGCAAGCGAAATCTCACCTTTGTGCGCCTGGCAATGTTGAGGTGGTTAAACAGCGACTGGTACAGCGGTTCCAGCAGACCTCGCTCCCAGTAGAAGTCTGGCGTGTCCAGGAGATCAGAGCTCAAATTGATCAAATGTCTAGAAATGTTAAATTTGTAATGGATGAATGGATGCATCTCCTTGATGTTTTACTATTATCGGTCCGATTTTTTTCATCTCCTTGATGTTTATTGTGTCCGATTGAAGATCTGCTCTTGTCTCTTAGAGAACTTGAGATAAAAGACTTACGAATTTGACCCAATACAATAATATTTAATGTTAACCTCTTGATCTTAGGAGCTTTATATCCCAAACAAAACTTTTAAAAATCTAATGTTGACATTATGAAGCAATTAAGATTTTTTTACAATAGGTTTGAGAAGTTACTGTAATTTGAAACTTTTTTTCAACAGAAGTTTTACCAAATGAGTTATCATTTGTTACTCGTTATATAAACCACATATTTAAAGTTGGTTCAAAAAGCTCTTGTTATCATTTTACCCAACTGAGAGCAACATATTTAATAATTCCAAATTTTAATTTTCAGAGTAAGTTTATGCAAACTATATATATGAATCAGAATTTCATATACTAATGTAATACTAGACTACCACGGGTTAAAGAATAAAGAAAGAAAAGGCAAGAATTTACATCTGTAACAGAGATGATCGAGATGACAAACTTGCTGAGAGAAGCTTCCCAGATCGCTAGCTTCACCGACTGAGAGAGAGCATTGGAGAACGTGTACATCTCTAGAAGGCGATGAAACTCCTCCTCTTCTCTCTCTTTTCGCTGCAATCTTTCTGTCTCCTTGTTTGCATTGTGCGGTTGAACTTCCTCGCCTTTTGTGCTTTTTTCCATTTTGTAATCAGACTGTCTTAAATGTATTGTCTCTCCAACGAGTCCACTTTTGCCACTGTGAGAGTAAATAAATAAACAAAACAAACATAATGAAATGATACATAATAATAATATAGTTTTCAAAACAAAATCACTTTCGGGTAATAATTTTGATGCAATAACGAAAGGGTAAAAAAATCACAATGTTAATCATATAAAGCCAAGCAAATGTATCAGCANNTTTAGAATATTTTTAAAAGTAACAATCCATCATAATTTTTTTTCTCAGTCCCGACACTTTTAAGTTCTTCAATCCAATGTCTACTTTATCAACAAATTCTAACCAACCTGTAAAAATAATTTTATTTTGGATTTACAAAATGTAAAGAGCCATTTCTGCGACAAATTTTTAGCACCTTGTAAACTTAATGTCCAGTTCCTCTCTCTCATATATAACCAAGGATGTAACATACGGGGCGACAGAATATTTAGACAGCATTTTCATGAAAGCACCTCTCTGAAAAAAAAGTTTTAAAAAATAAAACAGCATTGTAAACGTGAGACAGCAATAAATACAGGTACTGTATTAGAGTTTACACAAATTCTTTAAAACAATTATTTATATCTATAGGTCTTTTTCAAAAATAAAGATTTGAACAAAATAAAATACCCTGATGTTATCCATTTCTATTCTTTAACACTTTCATAGATAAATATACTGACTTTGATTCAAGAGCATTGCAATTACTCTTACAGTAGGGTACAAAATCTGACACAAAAATTTGTGTTTCGTATCTTTTGACACGCAAATTTCCAAATTTGGGTGACTGATGCTTTGCGACTATTGTCAAAATACTTTCATAATCAAATAGACATTCTTTTTTTTTTCCAAGATTTAGAACTGAACTATGATACAAAAATATCTATATTATGAATGAATGAATGTAATAGAAAACTTATTTACTGACCTCAATCTCTGGAACACACCAGAAAACTATAGAACCATCTCTGTAAAAAAAAAATATGGTGATTTATTTTTATTAAACACAAGAAGTCAACAACAACAAATAAAAAAATAAAGAGGAAAAATATTGACGGCAAAAAACGCTCATCTCTTTATGGAGCCACCTCCAGAAGTATGAAACCTTCATTAAAATCTCATAAGGTAAAATTGTCAATTCATTGCATTAAAAGTTTGATAACTCTTTTTATGAATACAATGTAGGTTCATACAGACCTGAACACAAATATTTCTTTTGGCTTTTGATCAACATAATATTTCCCTCTCACGTGTAAGGCATTGGTAACGTCTGAAAAGAATAACAAAGTGTTTAATTCTGTAATTATAATACATGTATCGACTTTTGTAAAACAAAACCTTATTTGAACCTCAACAAACCATAAAGCTGCAAGCTTAAACTACTTAAAAATTATACAATTTAAACCAGCGCAATTCTACAAGCTAAAATGAATCGTGATAAACTTATAAAAAGGAAAATTCATCACTAGCTTAAGTATATAGCCATTTTACAGATTGTTGATTATTACTACAAAATATGGTATCAGGAAACATAGTCCCAATGACAAATAGACCTTAAAAAAAAAAAAAGAAAAAAATATATATCAGCCAAACAGTAAGTTTTACCTTGAGGCATTTGTCCAATTCTGTAAAGACCTTGGTTTATCAGGTGAACCTCTAAGCCTTCCAAGTTGATTTCCTCAGCCATGGCGTACGCAACTACATTGTCCATTTGAGCAGTCTATGAATCAGAACAAATGTTTTACTGGCTATTTCTGTCTTCATAAGAAACATGGATTTTTTTGCTTTATAACCATGAAAATGTTTATATTGGTGGACCACAAAATAAAATTATACAAGTATCTCATAAAAGAATAATGATATTTTCTACTGTATTTTTGTTCTAAAAGCTTTGTTTTAGCTGGCATTTTAGCATTAAGATCTCCAATTTTAAAGGAACAGCATACTCAACGATAGACAGGACTTGTCTTTCATAAGATTTTATCTCTTCAACAGCATCTGTTTACTCACTTTTCCAAGTTCTGATATTTTAGGAGCCTTCTTGCGAGCCGGTTTGGTCACTTGTAAAGCTGATTGATTCTTTAAAATGGCAGACACATTTGCCATTTTGCTAAATTTTGTCGAGTAAAACGTACACGGAAACAAATGACCTGGCCATTGTGTGTGCCTCAAATGTGTGGACTTCCTGTGTTTCCCATATGAACCAATCCATCCAGAAGAGTCTGAGAAATTCCTCACCACATTTGTCAAAGCAGTGCTTTTAGCAAAATATTTTGAAGACACATATTGTGACTGTTTTAAACCAATGCACTGAATTGTCTTAAATTGCCTTGCAGCGTGTGATAAAAAAGTCTTTTTAATTTCAGTCTGTGCAGATAAAGAAAAAAATTTCACTGTATGACCAGCTTGTAGCAAAAGCTTTACTGGTTCATTACAGACTGAATACAGAGTGAGGAATCTTGTGAACTTCATTTCATTTTCTGATGGCCTGTTTTCTTGCAATCCTTGTCACGTAGATCTGAAAGGCACAAAGTTGCACACAGAATTGGAAAATGAAATACCTTGCAGAATTTAACTTTTAATATGAAACCAATGGTATTTAAAACTAAAGACAGATGAACTTTGAGTTCCCTCGGTCCCCAGTGTCTTTTCACTAATTAAGCAATCATTTTTTACTCTATCTGTCTCATACGAAGACTATAATTTGCAATTATAAGATCCATTAATGTGTTTGCTCGTTATTTAAGAGCACTGAAAATCCTCACAGTATTTTTGTTGTACTTTTTGTCATTAGTCAACAGAGGGGTTAAGAGATAAATCTACCCAGCTATAGATCTAGTATCTGGTGGCCAATTTATTATTATTATTATTATTATTATTATTATTATTATTATTATTATTATTATTATTATTATTAATTTCTTATTTTCTCGCTACTTTGCTTTACTTTTTACATGAGGAAATATCAAAAGAAGCATTCCGCCAGAGGATAAAATCTATCAAAGTTTGAATTAAAAATAATAGGCCTGTAATAAAATAATTAACCAAAATATCTGTAAAAGCACTTGTAAGCCTGTGTGAGAACCAAACCTGGCACGATTGATTATCAAACCTGAAAATTTAGAGCAGCTTTCCTTGTAGATTGAGGTGTTACGATTAAATTTTATCCTCCCAAAGAAGAGTACTTTCAAATATCCAAAAAAAGCTGAAACTGTCAATCGAGTTGGTTTTATTTTATCAAGGTTGCATCATATATATAGGACATCGAGATCTAATTCTAAGTACCCTTCAAATCTGTACTGTGGGCTATATGGAAGCAGCCATCTTTGTTTACAAGTTTTCCTAAAAACAGGGAATAACATTGTTGATTTTGATAGATAACGAATTAAAAAAAACGTACTCAATAACTCAATAAATCTCCTGTGGCAAACCTGCGAGATACTTGGAAGGCCATAATATTCAACAGTTTCGGGCAAGAAGACCAGGGAATACAAGAAGTGGATCTCAACCGACTTCAGGGCACTCA
>RQTK01001440.1:0-10901 GCA_003991915.1 Elysia chlorotica | reverse complement strand
GTGCGCCCCCCCCCCCCCCCCCCCCCCCCCCTCACTCACACTTATATTCAGTGTCTGTTGACCTTTAAAAGACATTCGACAGCGTCGATCGATATGTCATCTGGAGATTAATGTACCACTATAACTTTCCACCAAGGTTTGTCACTATGATACAACTGTACCACACGGGGACCATCGAAAACCGAGTCTCTTGGAGTGTAGTTGCTGCGGCCCTATGTTCCACAAGAAATCAAAAGGTTTAAAAATTTAAGAAACTAAACTACTCAATAAGTCCGAATGGAAAAATTTGTTTTGTTCTTATTTAATTTTTGAGACAATACTATTATTCATTTATGGACTAAATGTCCTGTACAATTTCTTCTAATTACCCGCTGTATTATTAATAATTTTATAGACGTTACAGAGGTAGCCCAATACTGTATTTTGCATTGTTCTGATTAAAACGCGCATAGTTATTATGTTGCATTTAAAGTGATAGACACTGCCAGTCGTGAACTCTACGCCAGTAATGTAAACTCGTTAAGTTTTTTTTGTAATCATCCTTAATTTACAATCAATCCTTTGAAGTATATTTGAAAAAAAAACAAACAATACATGTATAGGCCTAATATAATTATATTATCTTCATAATTATTCTGATATGTTAAGCTTTATCTGACTTTATCACGATGTCACTAGTGGTTTACAATTTGGTTTAATGCATAATTATATATACTGATATTACATGATCTCACTTTGTAACTCAGAGTCACCATACGATTACACTCTTTTTCTTTGCTGTGAGACAAGGATACAGTCTCTAACTCAAATCAATATAAACACGTCATCAAATTTTGATAACACGACCACTCACTGTAACTCAGACACCACACGATTACACTTTTTAACTTTACTATGAGACACGGGTAGTGTTTAACTAAAATCAATATAACCACATTATCTAACTTTGATAACACGACCACACACTCACTTTGAAACTTAGGACAGAGCTATTTCCCTTGTATTGGACCTCTCTAATGTTGTGAGTCACATTCCTCCTCGAATTCCTTTTCCCTTCTGGTTACCAGTGTAAATAAACTGATGCGTCTAACTGAAATCTTGCCCGTAGTTAATTATTCAAATGTTTCTCTAGAGAGATAGATCTAGACTCTATATTTAAGTAAATACATATCGCCCGAAAGATTCTACGTCGTTGACAATTGGAGTGATATAAATTATGTCGAAGGCAAAAGTAATCGTCGTAGGACCATGTGAGGTAAATCTAGATCTAGCCTATATAGTGTAGTGGTCTTAGTTTGATCAATAGTAGACTATTCTTGTTTAATATTTACAATGGTTCATAGCGGATAGAGAATCTTAAGGACAAAACCTTTTTTATTTATTCAGAAGAACTCCCTCAAAATGCATTAAACTGTAGTTTAATTTTACTTTCCCACAATCCAATATCTGCAAGAAGCCTTTATGCGGTTCACTAAAAAAAATAATTTACACCTTCAAGATATTTCATCCTTTTATTTCCTTTTTTTGCAGGCAGGTAAAACAGTCCTTTGTAACTTTTTGGCTGATGCAACTGAGTTTTCTGGTGGTGAATATCATCCAACTCAAGGTGTCAGGTACTGGCCTACTTATTTTAGAAATGAAGGAAAACTTGATTTGTGGCTAAGTTTAGAATCTAAAGATGTCCAAGCTTTTTTATACATTTTTTACCATGATAAGTTATAAACTTGCAGTTCTAAATTCATTTCCTAAATTGTTTATCAATATTTCAAAGTAATTGTGATTGTTATGTTTTTATATAATGTTTAAATTTGTATCAAACTGTACTTTTGGTTCAGTTTTGTTCTTGGTAGCTTTCCTATTCTGAAAGTCTCATTAACCCTACTTATCTCTCCATCTTTTTAAATCTTTCTCTAGGATTGTAGAATTTGAAACAAATGGTCCCGACAAAAGCCGCTCAGCCGTTGATGTTGAGTTGTGGGACTGCAGTGGTGACAGACGGTAAGTAGGTTGTTAAAAGTCAAGTAGGTTACTGGTTGAGTCAGTGTAATGTGACCGGCTGAAAAAGGAGTCCTGTGTGGTAGAATATAAAGTTATTGGATGTTAGTCTCCAGACTTATTGTGTTGGAAACAAAACAAAAAAATCAACAAATCAAGCAACCATGCCAAAAGCATCCATTATAATTATTTCAAAAGTGGGTACCCACAGCAATCCTTTGACTTTCACACAAGAATGCAACAGCCTGTCATAACGTTAAAGCTAAGGGTTTGTTGTTGATTAAAACCTCCCACTAAAAATACTTTTGCTCATTGTAAAAAATGGCCATTCTTCACTTATGCCAAAAGGTTCCTTATGCATCTCTCTCTCTCTCTCTCTCTCTCTCTCTCTCTCTCTCTCTCTCTCTCTCTCTCTCTCTCTCTCTCTCTCTCTCTCTCTCTCTTCTCTCTCTCTCTTTCTCTTCTATCTGTTTCCAGGGCTAGACCTTATGCATCTCTCTGTCTCTCTCTCTCTGTCCCGCAGGTATGAGTCTTGCTGGCCTGCTATGATTCGCGACGCCAGTGGTGCCATATTTGTCTACAACCCTGATCAGCCCAATCACGACAAAGAATTAGACACATGGTAGGTATCTCTGTCTTGAAAAGGAGACTTAAAGGTGGTCTTCATAGACCAGCATAGGACCAGTATAGCTTTCGTTATATCACCTAATCAATATTGGACACACTATGCCTAAGCCGCCTCCATTTTCCATTTTAATTATTTCATAAATAAATAAAGAGAAAATAAGACATTCCCCAAGTTAGATCAAAAGAGCAAGTATTGATAGTACTTGTACTCATACGTTTTAAATTATTTAAATCTACTGTAGGAGCTTTATAAATGAGGAACTGAAGTAAATTTGTAAACTCTTTCTATAGGAATTAACATCCATTTCACATGAGTAGGAAAGTTTGAAAGTATCAAGCTGTGTCTTTTTCTCATATATTTTGTTTCAAAATGTAGCTTTTTTTTTTTTTGACAATTTTCAGGGATTCTACAAGTCATTGAGTTGCTTTGATTTATAGTGCTGTGTTTTATTACAATACTTTAATCCTTTATCATGTACCAGTATGATGATTTTGAGTTGAAAAGAGCAATATCATGAGAAAATTACAAAAAAAAGTAAAGTATTTGAATCGAACTTTGACATCTCAATAGACTTAAAAAGCTAAAGACTTTCACTGAACTGGTTCTATTTTGCAAGTTTAAGCCTTTTGGAAACAAAACAAAAAAATCAACAAACCAACCAACCATTATCAAATAGGTAATTATCATACTGTAAGACATAGGGCAAGCTGTCTTTTATATGCACAAACATTCCAATGTTTCAGAGACTATTTTTGAGGAATCTAAACGATTTCCCTTTAATTGTTTCATCCCAATCTTATGAAATCGAAAATATCATGACAAAGAAATGCAATTAAAAACTCAAAGCCAGCAAGTTTATATGTATGTGTATTGTTATTGGTGGTTTCCCTTGATGCAGACTAGCACATAAATGAGTAAAAAGACGTTCATGTATTTTGCAAGGTTTCAAAGAGAAAATGGGAACCTTTTTTTTTAAGGGTGATATTTTGGGGGGACCAAATGTTTCGAATAATGTATCTTTATTTTAAACATTTTTTTGCGAAATGTTATCTCTTCCTCTTTTGAAAGTGTGTGTATGCCAAAAATATCCATTATATTTATTTCAAAAGTGGGGACCCACAGCAATCCTGTGACTTTCACACGACGATGCAACAGCCTGTTATACCGTTAGAGCTAAAGTTTTGATGTTGATTAAAAAAACCCACTAAAAATATTTTTGCTCATTGTAAAAAATGGCCGTTTTTTACTTATGCTGTAAGGTTCCTGGGCTAGACCTTATGCATCTCTCTGTCTCTCTCTCTATATATATATCTCTTTCTCTATCTCTCTCTCTCTCTCTTTCCTGCAGGTATGAGTCTTGCTGGCCTGCTATGATTCGGGACGCAAGTGGTGCCATATTTGTCTACAACCCTGACCAGCCCAATCACGACAAAGAATTAGACACATGGTAGGTATCTCTGTCTTGAAAAGGAGACTTTAAGGTTGTTTCGATAGACCAGCATCGAACCAGTATAGCTTTTGTAATGTCAACAAGGTTTAATCAAATTACAAAAAGGATTACTGAAGTATTTGAATCAAACTTCGACATCTCAATAGAATTAAAAACCTAAAGATTTTTACTAGTTCTATTTTGTAAGTTTAAACCTTAGTGTTAAGAAGAAAAAAAACAACAACATACAAAATAACATTGGTTTAGCCACATTCAGCCTGACAATGTTCGTATTATGCTCTACCCCCTTATTATTTAAATTTATACTTTATATGTATATATAAAAGGTCTATGCATCAAGAAAACAGTTCAGAGGCAATATTTATCTTGATTTTTATAATGCACATAATGCAAAATATTTTAGTAATGGTACTGTCTATGGTACTCATGTGACTATAGAAAGACCCTGCTTACCTGACATTTCTTGACAGGCAGTACAAAATAAATTTTTTTTATAATGTGTCATTAATGCTTTCTGCAATATTTTTTGTTGTGATTTGAAACAATATATCTCTCACAAGATCTTTTTGAGATATTTTAGAACCCAGACTATTGTAGTTCTAAGTTACCCCTGATCTTCTACGTTAGTTAAAAATGCACACAATTTTTTAGCTCAAACAATAATGTAGGTAAGTTAGTTTGTTGGTATTTTTTGTGATTTATATCTCTATATTTATTTCAATTTAATTTACACTAGAATTAAGTCTACCGTTTTGTGCCTATATAAGTGCCACACAATTTACAATTTCTCACACACCCAAAAGATTTTTTTGCTCTTCCTTCTCAACCAATATTCTTAAAATCTTACACACCAGTGTCAGATTTAGGGCAAGATCCGTAGGGTCCGGGTCCCGGTCTCCCCACCAATTGCGACCCCCCTTTAAAACGCTTTAAAAAATAATGCATCCTCCGGCTCTCTCTCTCTCTCTCTCGTTCATTCCGTCTGTCTTCGTCTGTCTGTCTGTCTGTCTCTCTGTCTGTCTGTCTGTCTCTCTCTCTCTCTCTCTCTCTCTCTCTCTCTGTGTCTCTGTCTCTTAATCGTAATATACTATCCCTAGAATATTCATTTATTACTGTTTCTCCCCACTAAAGATAAAAAAACAACAACAAAAAGAACTTCCACACCAATACGCTTAAATGAACATGTGTTTGAAACTACCACGGCAGGCTGTCTTTCATACTGAAAAACTCTAGAGTGAAGCCCAAACGGAGCTTGTGCGTGGCCATGCATAAACACGGAGAAGCTCGCAGAGTTAAGAGCAACCCGCGTGAGTCTGCACGACAACACTATTGCCTGACCCGATGCATCGTGGTGCTCTCTCCATCCTCCTCTTCTTCCTACTCCCATCCTTTGTGTTTTGGCATCCCGCATCCTGCCTTTATGAATGATCATCTTTAGCAGTACTCTCTTGTGCATTGCAAAGTATTCCTGTTACAATGCTATACTAGATGCACATCTTTACGTAATTCCTGCATGGTATTCAACATTCTTTCGTAGAACGTAAAGCCCTGGTGCATCATGGAACTTTCTTCCTCCTTTCCCTGCTCCCATCCTGTTTTTTTTTTTGGCATCCCGCATCTTGCCTTTATGAATGATCCTCTTGAGATGTATACTGTCTTCTACTTAACATGGTAGGCGTATTCTAGTAATAATGGTGTAAATATGCACATCTTCCGTCACTTTTGCATGGTAGTTCGCATTCAACACTGTAATAAAAAGTAATTTTTATCAGTTCGTAATATCCAAATATCTAAGTCTATCATTAGTGTTTTTCAAATTTCAAATATTAATTTTTAAATATACCATCACGAGAAAGGATGGGGGAGGGTGTTCTGACAGGCTTATAACTCTTTAAAACAACAACTGCTTGTTTAGCCATCACAGTAGAAAGTAATGATATTTTGTTCTATAAACCTATGCAGGTTTGTGTTTTAAGCTGTGGACAAATTTACTACTTAAGAAAATATTAATTTTGTTGATGACAGCAACAATAAATCATTTACACTTAGTACTTTAACTGCTTCATCATCATCATCATCATCATCATCATCATCATCATCATCATCATCATCATCATCATCATCATCATCATCATCATCATCATCATCACCATCATGGGCCCAACACACACCAGTGCTGTACAAATTGAAACCTCCAGTTCGCATGTTGCCAATTAATCTGATTTCAAACTCCCATCCATCTGCATCTTTATTCCCCCCTTCAAGCACCCTACATTCCTTGTCCCATCCTTGCATGATTGATTCCTCCGAAATTCCCTCGCTGTAAACAAGATGCTGTTTTCAGATTCTTATTTCCTTTACCTTTGAATAATTTCATTCTTTGCAGAACTTGGAATTCACCACATTAGACCATGTTTTTGACACACCCCCACTCATTTTTTTCTTTCAAAGACTATGAATTTACGATATGATGTAAAGCCAAGTATACGATTGTGGACGAAAATATTTCAGGTAGACTGATAGACGAAAATATTTCAGGTAGACTGATATACGAAAATATTTCAGGTAGACTTATAGACGAAAATATTTCAGGTAAACTAATAGACGAAAATATTTCAGGTAGACTGATAGACGAAAATATTTCAGGTAGACTGATAGACGAAAATATTTCAGGTAGACTGATAGACGAAAATATTTCAGGTAGACTGATAGACGAAAATATTTCAGGTAGACCGATAGACGAAAATATTTCAGGTAGACTGATTTTACCCGACAATTGTCAAATTAACTTTCACCAAACTTAAATACCTTTTTATACTTTTCCTCATAGAATAGTGCATTTGGAAACATATGGAACTATTTAAATGTAAATTTATACAATAATAAAGAGAACTACACCTTAAACTTACCTCCAAAGAGCTGTAAGTACAACGTCGCAGTAGCTTACGACTCGTCATAAGAATATGAGAAGAAGTAGGCATACAACAAGTCGTAAACTACTGCAAAATTGTACTTATGGCCTAAGATCTAGAATATACAATGAAAGCAAGTTAAAAGGTATTCTATTAGGCTTTAAAATAGAAGCGTAGATATTAATTCTGTAATAAAGCGTGTATTAGATTATTTTCACTACACTGAGATTTCGTCGAACTCTCCTTATGTGTATCAACTCTTTGGCAGTTTATTCAAGTTCTCTTTCCTGCTGTGTGTAAAGTGTTGGTGCCTTTTGTTCTTTTTCTACAAACAGCAACAACAACATATTTTAAAAAGAAACCAGGAATGTTGAAAATGTGCCAGTCACTGCAATGTTGTTTGTTTGTTTTGTTGTTGTTGTTGTTTTTTGCGAGGGGGGTATAATAAAAAAAAAGTTGGTCATAATTAATCAGTGCAAAAACAAAAATCATAATCATGTTTATAAAATGCTTCATTGTAACATTGTTTATGGAAATTCCCAGCAGAGTTGATTTGCAAGTGCGATGACTCTTGATGAGGTGTCATCCTTTGTGTTACAATTTAATAATATCCCATGATTTATTTGGGGGTGGGGGGGCGGGTTAACCGATCTTTCATTCAGATATTTTAATTAAATCTGCGTCAGGCGATTGACACAATAGGAATTGCCAATATGGGAGAATTTAGACGTACGGGTAGAGAAAAGTCTGCACTTCTTTCTTTCATGTTCAAATTTTTAGGCAAGCAAGTGATGTCGGCATAAAAAACAAAAACAAAACAACAACAACAAGTACACGTCATTGCTATGAGAACGGTTAGTGTCGCATTCGCGTCTCTCTTGAAAATTTGAATGAGGAGTGTCCATTGTTCTTAAAAAAAAAAAAAAACAAGCAAACAAAAGGAAATTATGAATAGCATGTTTTACTTGAAAAGTATCAGATAGTTGAGTTGGTAGAAAAAGCGGTAGATTTTATCAGTAAGATTCCAGGGTTTGAGCCCTAAATGGGACTTTTAGTACGGTAATCGACAACTGGAGAGCTTGATACAGTGGGGAGCGTGATATCCCAAGGATAGAACATCGGCTTTCCTCGCAGGAGGTCCGTAGTATCCCGCACTGTCTCGGTATGGCAGCACATTACCGACCTTTCATTCCGATACGTTACTTAAATCTGCGTCAGGCAAATAACACAATCAAAATTGCCAATTTGTGACAATTTAGACGTACCGGTAGACAAAAGTCTGGCTCTCTTTCTTTCATGTTCGCGTTGTTATAAAAGCAAGCTAATCAACGGCATCGAGAAAAAAACGAAAACAAACAAAACAAACATCAATGCTATGTGAACGGTTCGTAACGACCTTGAAAATTCAAATGAGGTGTGTCCATTGTTCTTAAAAACAAACAAAACAAAACAAAACAAAAAAACCAAGCAAACAAAAGAAAACTGAAAATTTATCAGATAGTTGAGTTGATGGACAGACAGATAGGTTTTATGAGTAAGAGTCCATGGGAGTTCCATGGTTCGAGACTTGCTCTGACGATTTCGCTCGCTACTAGTTGGGTCGGTGTCATTTTAATGTGACCGACTGAGTCATGGTATCCCCGCACTGTCTCGGTATGGCAGCACATAAATTTTTTAGACATCAGTCTTGGGGCCCGTCCACAATATAGCCTATAGAGTGCTGTCGTTGGACGTTAAACCGAATCAGTTCAACTCAACGGATGGAAAGCACTGCTGGCATCCTTCCACAATCCGCACTGTTAGAGTGTTACAACATACTATTCGCTCAAAATCAATCGTTATGATAGTAATCCCCCTCCCCTTCCCTCCCTCCCCCTCCTCCTCATCCTCTTTCTCCGCATCCTTTGTTGTCCCCATCGGAAAGACTGAAACGCAAAGTTCCAATAATTGTAAAAATACAAGCAAAATAACAATTACTTATCTGTTAACTCAACGCCAGTGCCCTTTCCCAACCCGCCTCTTCTTGCTCCGCGTTTGAAAGAACTCTTTGGTGTTTCGACACATCGACTGGAATTTTTGTCACACCAAATTATAAATTTGCTAATCGATCGATTATATAGTGCTGATGTTGGACGTTAAACCAACTCAACTCAATCGATCGATATGAATTGTAACAGGTGTTGAACACAGAGATTTCATTAGTTGTGTAATTCGAGTTACATTATCTCTACATTCGAAACGGGAAATCCCACTTCTCTGGTTTACGTCTTCCTTACTGGGGTGCGCGGTGGCCCTGGGGTAGAACATCGGCTTACGACGCAAAAAGTCCGAGTTCGAGTCCTGGTAATTTCGCTCCCTACTCGTTGGGTCGGTGTCAGTTTAATGTGACTGGCTGAGACAGGAGTCATGGTATCCCCGCCCTGTCTCGTGTGTGGCAGCACATAAAATTGTCAGACGTCCATCTTGGGGCCCGTCCACAATATAGCATAAATAGTGCTGATGTTGGACGTTAAATCAACTCAACTTAACTCAACGTCTTTCTTACCACACTTTGGTGGCAATGGTTTTACATGTATCTCTTAAAGGTATTTTTTCTCTCTTCTTTTTTTTTTTTCTTTCGCTGTGTCTTTTCTGTATTTACTCTCCATACATGTGTTTTATCTCTATGTGTATATCAATATCTGTTTGTCTGTTGTCTATCTCAATCTCTCTCTCTCTCTCTCTCTCTCTCTCTCTCTCTCTCTCTCTCTCTCTCTCTCTCTCTCTCCCTCCCCCCCCCTCTCGCGCTCTCAGTCACTCCTCTGTGAATTTTTCTCTCTTCTGTCTACCTGTTGTTGTCTCTTACTCTCTGTCCTTCCTTCTGCATCCCCTCCCTTCTGTTTGTCTCTCTTCACTCACCCCTTCTCTCTGTGTCTATCTCTCTCTATCACTCTGTTTCTCTTCCTATCTCTCTCTGCCTTTCTTTGTTATTTTAGTCACTATTTCTCTCAACTTACCACCTGATTCTCTTATTTGCCATTTTTCCAATTTGCTTATTTTTCCCCCATTAAGAACAAACTCAACTTACAGAAATGGGATAATTATACTGGTTCCTCCCTTTGTTATTGAACCGATCTGTACGCAGCGACTAAGAGCCAATAAAATAATATGTTATACGCGGACAATCAAACCTGTACTTGTAAAGTATTCTGATTATAGTTATACAACGTACATGTACCTGTGCGTCTTTGGTGCATGAAAAATAATGCACCTACCTAGATAGATCGTTAGACACACACAGAGAGGAACCCATTTATGCAACAGACAAACAGACAGAGTCAAAAGTGTACAGGTACATAATTATGGAAACAAGGAGCCTATAGTCATGTTGTTATTTTTGTTTGTTTGATAGCAACAGCACCACTAGTATGGTGTTGTACCCTTCACGTAGTATGCACAAGCAGTCCATTAAGCCATGTTCACACAAGCAGTCCATTAAGCCCTGTCCACACGCGCAGTCCCCTAAGGCCTGTTCGCAATTTCAGTCTATAAAGCCCTGTGCACATTTGCAGTCCCTTAAAATTTCAGTCTCTAAAGCCCTGTTCACATTCGCAGTCCCTTAAGCCCTGTCCACACAGGCAGTCCCTTAAGCCCTGTCCACACAGGCAGTCCTTTAAGCCCTTGCCACCAGTTCAGTCTCTTAAGGCCTGTTAACACGTGCATTTCTTTAAACCCTGTCCAAACATGCACTCCCTCAAGCCCTGTCCACACATGCAGTCCCTTAAGCCTTATTCACACATGTAGCACCGAACATCCTATTCACACATGCAGTCTTTTAGCCCTACTTATACATACAGCCCCTTAAGCCCTGTTTACACCCTGTTCACACGTGCAGTCCTTAAACCCTGCTTATACACGCAGTCCTTCAAGCGCTGTT